>LPNX010863677.1:36504-107429 GCA_001517045.1 Pseudotsuga menziesii | reverse complement strand
TATATATATATATATATATATATATATATATATATATATATTTGTAAGTAAATCAAAAGGGTTTGCAGCTCGAAATATTTGATCCCTCTCGGCGCATGATAGAGCCGGGTAAAGCTGAATCTAAGCTGGTTAAAATAATGCTCCGCTAGGCTGCCTCATAATCATTTCTCAAGTATGTTGGCCTTCTGTTCTCCAATATACATAAAATAATGCTCTTGCTAGGCTGCCTCATAATCATTTCCAGATTATGTTGGCCTTCTGTTCTTCAATATTTACTGAGATAAAACTCTTGGTACCTTCATCTGAAATCCATGGTTTCCTGATCTACAATTGACATGATAATACCATTCTTCTATAATCGGACTCGTTTCACAAGTATGTTGGCCTTCTGTTCTCCAATATAAATAAAATAAGGATCTTGCTATGCTGCCTCATAATCATTTCTAGAGTATATTGGCCTTCTGTACTTCAATATTTACTGAGATAAAACTCTTGGCACCTTCATCTGAAATTCATGGTTTCCTGATCTACAATTGACATGGTGATAACATTGTTCTATAATCGGACTCCAATGCTTTGAAATAATTGATGATCTGATAAAAAGTTGACTTTTTTTTAGAAGCCTGTTCAAATATTTGATCCAACTTTATTGCAGTTTGTGCTTTTTACAAGGTGTGCTCATATTTCGCAATGGTTTATCTTCAAGCTCACAGATTTTTTGTTTTCTTCAGCCACTTCCTAAAGAAATCAATAGCAGTGAAATGAAGTGTTTCGAATTCATCATACACAATTAGACATATAGCATTTAAATATATATCTAATGTGAACATTATATAGCCAGTAGATCCCCGAACCCCTGCCAACCAATAGTGAGCTTAAACTTGGCGTGGAAGATCGAAAGATGAACCTACACAAATTTGCATTAAATATTTTACTTAAAATTTCCACTTGGTATGTTCCGACTGTCAACCAGTTTCTGAGAAGGCTAATCTCATTCCAAACCAACAGCTTAATTCAATGCTATAAACTTGCAAGGATAAAGACCGGAGCTTCTTTAGACCCAAATATTAGTCTTTGTTGAACAAAATGCAGCTCCAACAATTCAACTCTGGGCTCAAATCTTCCAGAGTTTTGGCACCACAAATCAAATTTTTAAATGTTATATAATCCAGAAGAAATTTCAGATTTCATCGCTCTGCAAATTTCAGGGATATCAATATGCAGTTCAGCTGTGAAAACACCCAATTGCTTTATTACAGGCGCGATTTTGGATTCTTATCTGATATTCTTATGTAGAAACTCTTTCTGAGATTTGTTCTTGTCTTTTAGATTTTATAAGATCTGCAGTACCAAAAGAATACTACCAAGAACCACAGGATCAGATTCGCGTAAATATCACTACTATAGACAGAAATCCACTTGCACCAAAAATCCTTCTATTCTTCAATAAAAGCGGCAGATAGAGTACAGCAAACAATCATAAACAACAGAAATATAATTTAATAATTGATAGTTAGTGGATCATAACAAAGTAAAAATAAAATCCAATTCCAAATTAGATAGTCTTTCTGCCACATGGTGAAGAATATAAAGCTTAGGTCGGATGCCATTTGTACACATTTACTGCAGTGTCCTTTGAAGGGTTCCATTTGCTTAAGTATTTGGAAGAATCTTTGGCTGTACCACTAACACGACACAAACAATATCTACCAACAATAACAGCACATGGTCGGCACATTCTTGATATGAGCCAGCATTTGTTTTCAAAGGCTGTACCACTAACACCATAAAAACAATATCTACCAAACATCAGAACAGTACAAGGCCAACCCTTTCTTCATATCGTCCTGTATTGGTTTTCAATGTTCATTATTTGCAGCCTAAGTTCCAGCTGACTAGGCTTACAGTGAGATGATGCAAAGGTTCAACAATATCTGATCCATCATCCATAAGGGATACCGATAACTATCAAGCAATCCAAGGGCTCTTCTAAGATCTAGGAGACCCATTTATGTGTAGAAACTAGAAACATTCTATTAAAGCTAAGGATGTATGCAACTCATCATGATACAAGGTTCAAGAATAGAACATAAATCAAAGACCTTCATCAGAGCTCATACCTTCACATCTGAAGCCGTCATAACATCTATAACAGTGTTTCCAAATAATTCTTGATTTGATGACCATCAGTGATCCAACTAATATACTGGCAAGCCATCAGTGTGTACTGCTGGGTATATTAAATGAAAACCAGTGTAACAGGAATTGCTAGTCAAACTCGGAAAATCGCGAGCTTGACTCCCTCAAAACAAGCCAATTCGGTTTGGGAAGAGTCAAACTCGGGTTGACCAATTTTGATACGGTCAACACAAGTCAAACTCACAATTTTTTCCTTGACTCGCGATTTAGATCTCTGATTTTTTGAACTAAGTGCCCAGAAAAAGTGTCCAAGACCAATTTTTGCTGTTTTTGGTCATATTTTTGCTTGCTGGAGGACATTACTGGAGGTGCACAGTAGCAGTTTTCAGGATTTCAGGATTTCAATGTTTCCACTGGATTCTATAATGTATGAGGGTAAGGGATTGGCATTTAATCAAGCACATCGACCTCTCTATGTACCTTGATATTGGTGGTGCTGATTGTTGAACTCCTCTGTCATGACCTTAATAAAAATGTACCCTTCAGTCAAGCAAAATCACTTATTAAGCATGGGAAACTTTTTTTAATTCCAACTCATTTTAACACTTGGATTACGAGTTTCATCAAAATTGTAGGGTGTTGACTAATATCCTTTGAGGATCAACTTTAAGATTCGAGGTAGAGGCAAGGGCTAGAGCCTAAAGGAAGGGGGGACAGGGTGCTATTGATGAATAGGATCCAAATATAGGCAATGATTTATCTATCTGGACTCATATTATGGATGAGAATTGATATATTTGGACGTCCATTGATATCTTTTGGACATCTATAGATATCTTGCAGTATATGGAGATGGCTGCTTGAATATCAATGAAAATTGTTTCTTTTAATTCAACATAAGTTTATATACATCATTTTTTGTATCTGCCGATATTTTCCAGATCTGATTCAAAAATTTGACTCTGTTGCCTCACCGATTTATTGCCAATTCCAATTCTGGTAGCATTGCATTAAATAATTTCAATCCTACTATTTAGAATTGGTTTCCGAACCTATAGCACGTAACAAGAGAGCTAAGCTACCAGAAATGCCCTTGCTGAGGGAAATGTGTTCCCAAAACAGCAATGTTTTCCAGACGTTTTATAGCCTTAAATGGTCATTTTGGCCCCTGTTTTTTTCTTTCAACAATGGATCGGTCTCATGGGACCCACAAAAACAAAACAGAAAAGAAAGAAAGACGGTTAAAAACGCCTAAACAGCCCCAAACGAAATACAAAGCAAAAAAGTATATTTCTTCTATAAAGGCAGGCTCTATCTCTCTTTATTAACTCATATGAAGAAAGTTTGTAGCAATAAGAGAAAGTGGGTGTGGGTTGTGGGGGACATGAGTATTTTTGTGTGCGTGACCTTGTTTGAACAGTAGCTGTTTTTATATGTGCAGGTACAGGGTTAAAAAGGCCTAATCAGACCCCAAATGAAATTCAAAATGAAAAAGCATATTTCTTCTTTAAAGGCAGGCCATAACCTCTCTGTTCTTCACTTTCGTGTGAGGAAAGTGTGCATCCATAAGAGAAAGTATGTGTGGCTTCTAGGGGACAAAACTCTTTTTTTGTGTGTGTGCTCTTGTTTGAACAGTTGCTGTTTTTATATGTCAGAACAGAAATTTTGTGAAAGAGGATTGTGTTTGTGGGCAGCAGCAGATTTCTTCACTTTCTTACACTCTTCCTTTTTCTTCCTCATCAATGGCTTCTTCTAAATCCCCTAATGATGTCTTCATGGAAGCAAACCTCACAACCTCAAGAAATCTCAAGAGCCAGGAAATTGGCTCAAAGAGAAGACCATCCTCTTTGGAGACACGTTACTAAGTTGCCAACTTGCCAGGGCTCCTACCTGTAGCACAGCTGGTAATCCAGGCCTTCTCTGTTCCTCAGACTCCAGGAGGTTGCGAGTCCAAACTCACCAGTAGCTACCACAGGTACTATGTGTCCTTCCAGGGGGTGTATGGTCTGAATTCAGGCCAGCTGTGACAGGTCTTGTGTTGGGTGAAAAGTATAAAGGTAATGGCTCCCCAAAAGTGGCAGCCAGCAGATCATCTACAACTGTCCAGGGGTCCAGACCAAAGCAACCATGGAGATGAGGTCAATCCCCTGAGAGGAAACCAAGGTTGCAGACTTGCCTAGCAGAGGGTCCCGAGAATTTAAGTGTGGCCTGCCTGAGAAAAACCAAGGCTCTTACATTTGAGCAAAATCACATATTTTACAAGAGCCTGAACATGGAATTGAGAGCAAACAAAGTGCAGCGAGGCTGGAAGAGTTGATTAAATATACAAGGAAACAACACCAAGATAATATTGCCAGGGACAACATGACTAGAAGAGGTGAAGTTCCAATCCCCTTCCACCCAGAAATATTATACAGCCAACGATTGTACAAAAGGTAAATAAGAAGCACAGCTCTTCTCACCTTGCTCCACATCCACCTCTGGTCTAAATTGCATGTTCCCCTCTATACTCCACTGCCAATGCTTCTTGACAAGATCTATAATAATAGACCAGTGTCCTATAGAATTTACAAGGGGGGCATATATAAATTTAGAGATTTTCCCTCCGCCATATCTTGTAGAGCCTTGAATTGTTCATCCTTTTCTAAGTGTCTTGAACGATAAGATTGCTTAAACCTTGGTTTTACAAGAACAAGATGCCTAATGATTTCCTTGGCCTCTTCTCTAATCACATCACATCCTCCAAAAGTAAAGATTCCATGAAAATGACTATGAAGGATTTGTTTTATTTTATCCCCATCTTCTGTCTTTAATTCATCTTGAGCTTTAAGGAAGTGAATTTGTTCCACCATGTATTTTCACTTGAAATAATGTAAGTACATCTTCTTGCCATTCTTTTCATCTTTATTCCAGTTTGTCTTCCCCTTGATTTTAGAACCCTCGGCTCTGTGATCCTTGAAAACTCTGAGGTGACGGGCTGAAGTTGCATCCCCAGTCTATTTCCAGAATGAAAAGATCCTACAACTCTTAGGCATGTGTACATTGCTTGCTGAGATGTCATTCCTTAAGCATTATGGCTCCAAGCTAGCATTTTCTCCCGTCCTCAAAGAAACTCTCTTATTCTATGTAGAACGACTTTCCACCATAAAATCCAATCCAACCTGAACCAATGTTGAGGTGAGGAACAAGGTTGGACACTTGTAACAGCCTAATTGCAATCTTTGGAAACCATAAGTGAGACATTCAACTTGCAAGGTAGATTAGAACGGGCCTAACACTCCCAACAAGCAACAGCATAGTACAGATAGGCAAGTGGCCTAACCCCATAACTAAACCCTTCACTCAAACAGAAATTCCAGAAATGCTCGCAACCCTAGCCACTTGCAGACGACCATAGAATCTGCCAAGTCATGCTTGACTTCTATCCAATGCTTTTTGTCAGCTGGGCCACACATACCACCCACTTGCTTCTAAAATTTATGTTTTAGATTTATATATGAAATCCCCAGGTCAGACTTGCAAGGCACCTAAATTTGATCAAATTAAACAATACTTGCTTCCCAACCTCCCTACTTCTGACTACAAGATCCCACATTTTCCATCTTCCATGGGTCCCACATTTTCTATCTATATGCTTCTTGGATCATCCTATGATCTACATCTACTTAAGGGCCATCACTAGATTCAAACCAATACCACCATTAAAATCTAGCTTTATCTTCCAGAACTTTATCAGTAGTAAAAATCAATTGTGTCAAATAAATAAACATATGAATTGATCATGAGGCAAGGAAATCGATACTAACTGGTAGCTTACTTGCAAGATAAATTAAACCAAAGAATACCCAAACCTCATCCCATCATTAACTGAGATTCCCTTTGAAAATGAGTCATAAACCTCCAATAGGATTTGGTAAACATAAGAAGATGGATTTATGTCAATTCACCATGGTAATAAAGTGTCGCTGTGTCTCTAAAGGGCCTTTCAACAAGATTCATTAGTATCAAAGATAACTAATATCATATGAGTCCTCATCCAATGGTACTCCTTAAGCAAAAAGGATGGTACTTGATGGTATTAATTGCAATTCTACTTCTATGCTTTGTCCTTGGAGAGGCAACTATGGCGGAAGCTTTCAATAGATAATCGATCTTGCTTAAAACACTCCAAGTGACTCTAATGCCTTATTCACAGGTTCATATCAAACAGATCTCAGCAGAGAAGAGAAACTACATACTACCATGGTATCCTGCATTTATGTTCCCACTAGCCTTATTTCATTTATCATGTTAGGACATACTGCTAACCATCAGACATAACCAAACATCTTTAATTTTGAGACATCCGAGTACCTGTTCACAAGCAAACAACGAAATATTCATAAAACAGAAATGGGCGAAATCAAGATCCATGCTGACATCTGATGATGTAATGATCAAAAGCCACTGGATGAAGGTCATGTTTTATGGGATTTTGGTAGTCATGTTGGGAGGATCTCTTTATCGGGAAGAAATTTTGGTTGGCCATATAACTGCTGGAGTATTAAGTTTTAACACTACAATAATATTTAGGGCTAATAAATGTCTGTATAACGGTCACTATATTCTAGAGACATGTGAGGTGTTTTAACATCTTTAGGTGGTTAGACTACCTCAACCACATCAGTGTCTTATAACTTCTAATGAGACATGATCTGACAGAGTGTCAGAGATATATTGCTGCCACACTAATAATGAAGTCTATCCATTATTTTTTTCTCACCCCCACTGTCTCTATGAATGCATGGACTCTAAACTTTTACATGGTATCAGAGAAGATATTGCGCGGAGCCTGTGGCTAAAGACAAAATCCAATATCAGCGTGATTGGTTGCTTGTTTGCATAATTGTCTATCAAAGGCCTTCAAAATTGTAAAAGAGAATGGAGCAATAAATGCAAAGGCAAATTTGATTAGTTTGCAATTGTTTATGGTATTTAAAATATTTTAAAAGTTATAAAGGGAAAGCCTTGGGAGAAGGTTTAATTAAAAAGAAAACGAGGGGCATTGCGGCAATAGAGTTTCGGTTTGCCTCACTGCTCATGCGCATTGATATTCTTTTCATTCTCTGGAAGAAATGAAATGACGATTTTAATAAAAAATAGTCTTTTTGCACTTCACAAGATATGAGGGTTCCTTGATATGTGTGAGCCTTCCCTTGTAGATCACTGTTCAGGTGCAAAGGATGCAGTTGGAGATGAAACGCCTACAGCGTTTACTAGACTTCTGGAGCAAGGCCTTTATTGTACCCATCCATGCCCTCCAAGTTGGTGTTGATGTTTGTAGCATCGGACAGGTACTTCTACATGGTTTTGTGTCTAATAGGTCGAAGTCATCACAAATACCTCTCAGACTTAGGAAATTCATTTTAAGTAAGTGATTATTAAAGTGAATGTACTTTTATAGTCAATGGAGTTTAATTTAAGTCGAATGTCTAAGTACTTGGCATTAGTGAGTTAAAATAAATCCTAGCCATGAGATCGTTAAGTGAAGGTGAGATCTAATCTCAAACATTGATCACTTTGGAGATCTAAGGTTTTGGATTTAAGGTGAACTCAAGATTATAAAAGGCAGTTAAGGTGAAAGGAGAAGACACACAGACACTCAGAGTGAGATAGTGAGATCTCATTGTACTGGTTGAAGAAGGATTTTCATCCAAGGGTGCTAGGGGCAGGGTCCGAGGAAGGGAGCAAGGGGCAGCAAAGAAAGTAGCGGCCAGCAAGATCGAAAGACAGATCTTGAGGTGTGATAGGCTATTCTTGTTGTTTTGTATTTTTCCTCAAATGAGCCATTATCCCAAGACGGAAGCCCAGATTTTATAATAATAAAATCATCTCAGTACCAGTTTTCACTTGGGGGTTTTTCCAGGGTTATTAACCCAAACATTACGTGTACGTGTGTTTGGTTTACTTCTTGTGCTTCAGCTAAAATTATGTTAAATAATCTCAGTAGTACAAATAAATCAAGGAAAGATCACTAGGTATTCGTTTGTCTAAATCTGGATTTTAAAGGATAAAAATTAACATGGTATCAAAGCAGAGACTCTGAGGAGGAACCAGGTGCACAATATCGTAATTTTTGCAACGCATAGATTTTTTATTTTTGCAGGTCTGCAGGTTATTAACCTAAAAAAAACAGTTGTACAGCCAACCACATGCGCTGTTTGCAGAGGGCACAGAGCTTGGTGTGGGAAAAGCAGCCACACGTTGCATACAGTCTGTGGGCTGCAGGAGGAGTAGGCAGACATGATCTGAGTTAACAATGGAGGAGCAACCGTGAAGGATCGTGGAGGTTGTTGGGAGAAGAGGTCCGTGTGAGATAGCAGCAGAGGATTCGGTGGGCAGGAGTAGCATTTGCAAGCTTCATGGAGATGGCAAGGAGGTGGGAGGTGGCAGAGGAGCAGCTGTCACAACAGCACCGCAGCCAACCGCCACAACAGTAGCCGCAAGACGCCAACGAAGCCAGCAGTCACTAGCAATAAAGGTCGCGAAGGTGGCTCAGGCAGGGTCAAGCGACGACAGGACGTGGAGCTGGGAGACGAAGGGAGTTCGATGGCAAAGGGAGCTGGGTTGTGGAGCTGGAATCGCCAGTTAACAGCCGTAGCCGACAACTGCAGCAAAGATAGCAGCCGCCACGGAGACAGGTCATAGGTTAGCGGGAAGCTGCCAGCAGGGCCAGGGATTCCACTGGGCAACCTAGAAGGGCTCGGGCAGTCCAGAGAAGTAGTCAGGAAGCCTCCAGCATAGCCAGCAACGGCTGCAGAGACAACAACCACCAAGGAGACATGTCATAGGTCAATGGGTAGCCGCCAGCAAGACCAAGGCAGCCTTTGGGCAGCCCATAAGGACTCAGGCAGTCAAGAGAAGTAGCCAAGCAGTTGCAAAGATCGCAGGCACGCAATAGGGGCCTCGGGCAGTCCGTAGATGATTCGGGCAGCAAGCCTGAGCAGGGGGTCCGAGTAGTAGGCAGCAGATCTAGGTAGCCAGAAGAAGAATCAGTTTTATGCTTAAAGGATTGAGCACATGACAGTTTTTGTCATGGCAACAACCAATCTCAAATTTGAAGACAGATTAGATGGGGCATCTAACTTCCTCGCATGGAAGGCAAGAGTAGTCTTGCTCTTAAAGGAACATGAACTTTGGGATATCGTGGAGAAGGCATTTTACCAAACCAACAAATCCAATTCAATTGGCAACAAATGATAAAAAGGACATCAAGGCCCAAAGTATGATGTTGTGAAGGATCACTTAATTCCTATGTAGCAAAGAAGACAACTCTCCATGCAATGTACAAAGCTCTAATGGGTTTGTTCCAAAGTGACAACATGAACAAAAAAATGATCTTGAGAAACAAGCTCAGAGATTTCCGGATGTCAAAGACTGATAATGTTACCAACTACCTCATGAGAATCACCCAAATTTGTGATCAACTTGCAGCTATTCGGGAGAAGGTTCTTGATGCAGAACTTGTAAATGTGGCACTAAATGGTTTTCCAAAGTCTTGGGATACGTTTGTCAAGGGGGTTGTAACTTAGGAAAATCTCCCAAATTGGCAGAGGCTTTGGGATGATTGCATCCAGGAAGAGACTTGAGAGGAGTCTAAAGCACGCAAGCAAGAAGATGAGGAGGAGGAGAACCTGGCTCTAGTCAGTCAGACCAAGAAGATCCAAGGAAAAGGTTCCAAGGTAACAATGAGGGAGCACCCTCACATCCATGGAAGAAAGACTTGAGTAAAATCAAGTGTTTCATTTGCCACAAGAATGGACACTATGCATCTCAATGTCTGAAGAAGAAGAAGAAGGGGCAAGAGAAGACGCAGACATCATCATCAGTAGAGAAGCAGATAGATGAGTTTGCAGCAAAGTTTGAGAATGACTTCTCACTAGTCTCCTACCTCTCCACCGGCACTGATAAAAAGAGTACTTGGTACTTAGATAGTGGAGCATCGAATCACGTGACTAAAGAACAGGAGCTTTTCAGCAATCTAACGAAGGAGGACACAAGGACCCATGTGGAGCTTGGTGACGATGCCAAGAATGCAATGAAGGGGATGGGAACTATTTGGTTCCAACTTGAGTCAGGAGGTTCGTTGGAGGCCCAAGATGTGCTTTGGATGCCAGTGCTAAAGAATAATTTGCCCTCATTATCAGCTTTGGAGGACAGGGGCTTTTCCATCATAATTACAAAAACGCAAGTACTCATATGCATCCAAAGGGAGCTAGCCTTGACACAACAGCGAGCATCGGGTTAGAGAGGGCAAGTTATTTGTTGTGAGTAAACCGATGTTAGCAACAGAAGAAGTGGACTAGGGTGCTCTAAAGGATGAGAAGCAGTTAGAAGCTTCTAGTTCTTGGAGCTAGACTTCAGGATGAAGACTCAATTGGTATGAACTGACATTGAGGGATGCTCAGGAGTGAGTTGAGGCTCCTAGGAGCACAGTTTGGGAGAGTAGGCCTCCAAAGATTCATATGGCATTCATGAGTATCATCATTGATGATGAGCTTTCCATTTTTGAGGAAGCAGCAAATCAACAGGGATGGCAAGATGCTTTGGTACAAGATGATGCATAGGATATATTACCAAGACCGGAGGCGCAGCCAATTCCAAGTGGCTCTTCCAGAAGTACCTTCATCGCTAAGAGGGAGGAGTGTTGATGTTAGTAATTTGGACAGGTACTTACACATGGTTTTGTGTCAAATGGGTCGAAATCATCACAAATAGCTCTCAGACTTAGGAAATTCACTTTAAGTAAGTGATTATTAAAGTGAATGTACTTTTATATATTAAGAATTTAATTTAAGTCAAATGTCTAAGTATTTGGCATCAGTGAGTTAAATTAAATCCTAGCCATCAAATCATAAAGTGAAGGTGAGATCTAATCTTAACCATTAATCACAGGAGATTTAGGGTAAACTCAAGATTATAAAAGGCAGCTAAGATGAGAGGAGAAGACACACAAACACTCAGAGTGAGATAGTGAGATCTCATTGTATTGGTTGAAGAAGAACGTTTATCCAAAGGTGCTAGGGGCAAAGTCCGAGGAAGGGCGCAAGGGGAAGCAAAGAAGTAGCAGCCAGCAAGATCGAAGGACAGATCTTGAGGTGTGATAGGTTATTCTTGTTGTTTTGTATATTTCCTCAAATGGGGCCATTATCCCAAGACGAGAGCCCAAATTTATAATAATAAAATCATTTCAGTACTAGTTTTCCCTTGGGGGTTTTTCCAGGGGTTTTTCCAAGGGTATTTACCCATAAATTACATGTGTAGAGATGTGTTTGGTTTCCTTGTTGTGCTTCCGCTAAAATTTTGTTGATAATCTCAGTAGTACAAATAAATCAGTGAGCTGCAATTTATTTTTCGACAAGGAAAGATCACTAAATATTTGTTTGTCTAGATCTGGGGTTTAAAGGATAACAATTAACGATTGGCAATTGGGGACCCACTGCACCATCTCATAAATTTGCTTCATTTACCATTCAAACATTGACAAGGCCAAATTTGGGTTTCTAATGCAGACTACAAGTGGAATTATAATTACTTCCCATCAACAAAAATCCCATTTTAATCATACATATTCACTTATTCAGCCAATTATGCAGTATTTAAATGAATGCATAACAACAATTGAATTCCTCAACAAATGCAGACAAAGTTTTTCAGCTCGTCTCCACAATCATTTTCACATTGCAGACAAAGTTTTTCAGCTCGTCTCCACAATCATTTTCACATTGAGTCATAAACCATTTCATGCACAAAATTCATATTCAAATAGAATTCAAGATTTAAACACAACAGTATGGAATTAGACATGAATGTTTATCTTTTATCATAATGTTTTCCAAGAAATCCTCTATGCAGGAGCAATTCACCTCCCAATCATAGGCACCTACTATGGATGCCACCCGCAAGCAAAGGTAATGAATCCACCAGGGCGAAGTACCAGGCTCTATCTCATTCAGCACACGTCATTGTGCACAGGAGTCGATCAAAACTAGACACCTACCATGGATTCTCTAGATGCATAAACCTCCAAGTATCACAAACATAGATGAAAAAAATGGCTATTTTTTTATTCCAACTCGAAAACAAATTTTAGTTTTGCAAAAAAAAGGAAATCAAGAATTTTCCCTAAAAATTGCATCACGACCAGCAAAAATTGCCATCCCACAATAAAGCACCTATAAAGGGCCAATATCAGATTTTGGGGGGCTATTTGTCTTTTCAGCTTTTGGAGATTGAGAACAAAGGAGCTATTATCATCATATGTCGATTTTAGGAGGGCGTTAAACAACCAGTTTCATCGCAATCAATTATTTTTCCTTGGGTGAGGATTGACTTCTATCTACAATTTTCATATTCCCAAGAATTTGTTAAAAGCCCACCTTGTAACTAGTTTTTTTAGAGATTTATGAAAGGTTTGCAAAGTACACACTACTTGCCTCCTATTATCATTTTTTCATGGGTTATAGAACAGTTAATAGATCTGAAATTTTTACCAGCATTCTTTTATGTTCATTTCTTTGCCCTAGTTTTAAAGTTTGAAATTGAATACTGCCTTTCCAATATACCAAAGGTTTTGGACCCATTTTGGCGGTGTGTTGACCCTGAGATGGGACAAACTGACAGAAATTGAATTGTGATGTGTGAATAGTCCATGACAAAGGAGGTTAGCGACTTGAAATACCACCTTGCTAAAATCCCAAGGCATGAGGCTGCAATTTGTACAAGTTCAACCTCAGAAATTATGGGAGCTACCTATCAAGCTATTTACAAAAAGGATAAGAAGAACGAACGCACAATGGCTACCAATATTGATATTGTCACCAGTAAGTAGCTAGATCCTCAAGAAACATAGGCATATTTGGCACTAGAAGCAGCGAGAGGATGTCCACGAGTTGACCTGACATGAGGATCTCACCTGTATTTGTTCCAAGGACAGGACATGGGGCACAACCTTCCATCCAATCAATGGTTAAAAGAAAAGAGTAGGAAGAAACAAGCAGTGTTATCGGTAGGTGTCTCTTTTGAAGCCACGTAGCTTTGACCATTGCCTAGATCAATCCATTCTTCCAATGAATGTTTGAGTTATCATTATCGTTGACCTAGGGTATACAACCCCTACCTTCAAGGAGTTGCGAGGAACAATCCTTCAAGAGGAAAAGACCAATATTAAGACTAGATAGGAAAAACTAAAGAAATCACATGAAGTCATTGGATGCATGGTGATGTTTAACGGTTGAATGGATGGGAAGGGTTGAACCCTTCTTAATTTCTAGGTACATTGTCCCAATGGTACAATGTATATTAAATATGTTGATGCATCAACTCATGTTAAAGACACGGCATTGCTGTGTGAATTGATGGATGAATTTGTCCAAGAGGTAGGTGGGCATCCTAGTGTGCAATTAGTAACAAAATAATGCAACTAATTATGTGGTCATCAAAGAGTTGCTAATGAAGAGGCACCCCACATTCTTCTAGACTCCATGCATTGCACATTGTATTCATTTGATGCTAGAGGATGTGGCAAAATCTCCTTTATCAAGGAGGCCATTGATCAAACCAAAAGAATGACAAAACACATATATAATCATGCATTTGTTGTTAGCCTAATAAGGACATTTACAAGGAACAAGGAATTGTTGCATCCTACAATCACACATTATGCAAAAGCATTATTTTTCTTCAATGTCCAAAATATTGTCAATCTTAGGTTAAGAGGATGTTCATTTCCAATGAATGGTGTGATTGTGCATTTAGCACAAGACAAGATGGAGTGAAGGAAGTGTACACGATTCACAAACCTTTGGTAAAGGTTCTTAGCTTGGTTGATAGCAATAAAACCCCCAATGGACTACTTATATGAGCCCATGTAGGGCCAAATGCCAATGAAACTATCCGATCTTATTCTGTGGGTAAGTGTAGTCTTAAATATGAAAAAATATACGATGACCTGGAATTTTATTGATGGCCAATATAATGAGATGCTCCATCATCCTATTCATGCAACAACACTTGTCTTCAACCTTGCTTTTTCTCACTCATGTAATTTTGAGTTCGATGGCAAGTTTATGGAATGGATCCTTTAGTGTCTTTGAAGGGTGGTACCCCATCAATCAAGAGATGGAGATGTATAGGAACAACAACAAACTATTTAGCTTTGACGTTGTTATCCAAGAAAGGAAGGTTCCAATGCCAAGTAAGCCATTAGAATTTAGAACTCTAATTACATGTTTTAATCGAAAATTGAATTATGTTTTCCTTATATTATTTGATGTTGTAATGAAATATAATTTTGTCTTCGACATTGTTATCCAAGAAAGGAAGGTTTCAATGCCAAGTAAGCCAATAGAATTTAGAATTTTAACTACGTGTTTTATTTGAAAGTTGAATTATGTTTTCCTTATTTACTATTTCATGTTGTAATGAAATGTAATTTAATGTTTTTTTCTTATTTGTTATAGATGTTTAACGAAGAAATTATGGTGTAAAAGCACATTTTATACAAATAAATATCATTTGGATGCTAATCCAAACTTATAGAGCTTCAGGTTGCAAGCACAATTGGAGTGTATATGAAAAATACACGAAGAAACGCAACAAGATAGAACTTTGCAGTTACATTTTTTATAATAGTTGACCCTTTGACATATTTATGACCCTGACCCTCTAACATATTTATGGCCCTCAAGACTCACTAAAAAATTATGACCCTCTTACAGGTTAGAGATTCAACACCTTAATGATATGGTTTATGTCCACCACAATCTCCAACAAGGGTGAGGTAGCTAGAAAAAATCTTTGATCTATATGCCATTCCATAAAACACAATAACATAATGTCTAAGTGGAGGGTGGACACTGTTACGCCTCAGATTGTCTAAAGAGTTCCCTACAGGATGTACCAGAGTGAGGGATACTTTTGCCATTGTAAAAGGCCAATTTTGGGCTATCTTATGTAAAAGTGTTGGTTTAGCAGGGCTCAAGACCCTTGATATGGTCATGGCAGGTCCTCTTGGTTCTCATTTCAAGGAGTGCCAGCCTAGTGGCTCTATTGACTACCCCTTGATGGGTGGAAGTCCCTCATCATGTTGAGCATTTATGCCCTTGTTAGGTGTCTAGTACACCTTGGGATGAACCCACTAGGATACATGCCTCAAGGGCTCCCAAACATATTTGTGATTTATGCTACGTAAAGGTGAAAGCGCTTGTAACAAGTTGTCATACCCGCTTTAGCACACCTCATCTATGCCCACTTGGACCTCTCTTTTAATGTATTACCCCTCCTCTCGGTCTCCATATGCAAAAAATAATGATGATGTCATCCTTCGCGGAAGGCTTTACGTTGCTAAAAAGGACATTGAGGGACATGCACATCATTAGGGTTAGTTGGGGCATGATGTCCTCCTATAGGCCCAATATCTCACTTGGTTGAAGCCATTTGCATCATTTTATTGTTATTTTATGTCATTTTGTGGTTTAGTCCTTGGTTTGTGAGTGGCAAACCCTAATTTGGAAATACTTTATCTTTTAGTAAGGTAGGCTCTAAAGTTAAGAGGTTAGGTTGCTCCATATAAATAAAGAGCACATTCCTCTCATTTGTAACAAGAACAAGGGCTCAAAATTCAAATATGATCATTTTACTTTTTCTCTTGGTTACATGAGCTCTCAAGGATAACACACATCTCTCTTTTTGGTTCCCTCTCAGTTTGAAGAATGAATGTTGATGTTCTAGGTTTTGCTAATCTTGCAAGGTTGATTCTAAGAATAGTTGTGATACCTCCTCCGTTACCAGAAACGTGACGGTGCTCAACGGTTTTGAGGGAAAACGCCGTAGAAACGAGGACGGGACAGAAACCACCGTTTTGTACGGTTGTTCTCGGTTCTACAACAACAAAAACGGTTTTTAAAAAACTTGTCGTTCCTTTGAACGATTTTTGCAGAAACGGTTTTTTGTTTCTCGAAAAACAATTAGATTTTTTGGTCATTTGGTGGGTGGAGTGTAGTGACCACATAAATGTTCACTCACGGAAACTGAAATATTATTAAATGTTGTGCAACTGTAGAAACTTGGAATGGAAGTTTACCACTGCAACCTATCTGCACATCATTCTTAATAAATGTCTGCAATGTTGAATTAACACTTTAATTCAGCTGATAGTCTATTGCCTGCATTAAAAAGAAGATAACTAGATGGAGTGGCTAGCCTGGAGCTCAAGCCTGAAAGCTTCAATATTACCAAGTTTTCATAAAAACGTCAGCAAGTATGATTTCCTTATTTTTAATTCATGTTTCTCCAATATTCATTGTTCTTCCTCTTCTTTGAGTTATGTTCCCCATTCTTCAACTATGGAGTCTGGACACATCCCACAGTGGGCTAGCCACAATTCCCTTGTATTACCAAATTACCAAATTTTCATGCCATTTTACTAAGCCATAGTAACATGTGATAAAAGAGCTCGGATTTCCTCTTCGTCAATAAATCTTCACCTCCCCCAGAAAGGTATCCCCGAGACCAATAAAAAAATCTATAATCTAGACGGATTTCCTCCCCCACAAAGGCATCCCCGGGACCAAAAAAAAAATCTAACAGCTAGACAGGGATATCAATGAAGCTTAAAAGACATTTTCTCCCAAAAAAATAAATAAAGATAGATCTACACATAGGATGGAAATGGTTACAATTCATTTGAAAGTCCCAACCCCAAACCAGATCTTTCCTGATTTTCATTAACATACAGAAGGAATATGGTAGCAAGCGCAATGTAAGGGAGAAGTAAATAAAACAACCTTTTACTACATTCTCTATAATTATTAATTAGTTTGTTCTAATGTTAACTTTGTCGTGAGTGCCATTATTACGCTCAGTGCCTTAGCTCTCACACTATGGACTTATTCCTTTTCACGTTTCTCTCCGTCCCTGTTCTAATACTCTGTTTCATAAATCCTTTCTCGTGGCTAAAACGTTTGCAAAGCTAGCCCTGAATTTCTCATGTTTTTTTCATTTTTTACATATTTATATATCACAGTATAAGCTTTTCAAACACAATTTTATTCTATTTTTAAGATATAGAGATTGGTATGATCAACTTCATTTTAAGGGGACATATAATGGCAGAAGAACTTGAGTATCTTTTTGCATCCCTTGCCATTAAAACATTTTCTTTCATTCCTTCTCTACATCCAAATATTCCCATAGACTTCACAATATGCATGGGGGCGGTGATATTATATTAACTGTTATATTTTTTTCACTTCTTAGGTTAAGTCTCTCGTTTACTGCAACTTTGTTCTTTTTGTCAATGGGGGACAATTCTAGAAAAGGAATGCTTAAAGGTATTGTATATCTATCAATCCATTTTTTTTTGTTTTTAATAATGTGTTAAGAGCAAGTGATACTCTCTGCAACAAAGATTTTCTTTTTGAATTGGGCATGGATCCAATCTGAAGGTAGGAAACTAGGGTTCTACTTTTGTTATTCAATGAAATAAGATTGTTTATTACTTATCCATTACTTTTCAGATTTTAGAAATCACCCATGAATTAGAATGTTTGTGTCTTCATATAAATATAAAATCTAGTTATGAATATTTTAAAATAGCAATAGTAAAACAAATATATGCCTCATAAGTTTAACTGAATGTGTTTTATAGTTTTTAATTTGTGAATTATTAAATTCTAATTTTATATAAAAAAAATATTTATTAAATATTTGGAAATGAAATAGTAATGGAGTTTATATTTAAGCTTATAAGGGTGTTGTGGATACAAATGTCCACACACTCTTAATAAACTTGAATTTGGCATTGCTTTAGGCCTCTGTCTCCTCTCTTTTGAGAAGACATTCGGTCTTTGGCTCCTCTATATTCTTTTTGTCATTCCTATTAACTTTTTATAATATTGAAATTTCTTGAGACCTCCAACTTATTGGTTGAGAAACATAAAATCAATTTTGGCGAATGAGCTTGACTGCCTAGGTTTTGATTAGGTTTAGTTGCATCTTGGAATTTTGCATAGGATTTGCTAAAAGAGTTTTGATATATACCTATAATCATAAGAATATGTAGTTATTATTGTTATAAATCTCTTAGTGGCACACTAAAGGCTGATCTAGAAGCTCTTCACCTTCAATTTTGTTGTTTTTCTCTCTCCTCGTTTCTTATATGCGAAACGTGGAAACTTCGTTTCTCGTACCGTTCTCATTTCTCGTTTCGTTTCCTGTTTGATGGTGTTTCTCAGATCTGATATAGTAGGTACAGCAGTCAAATCAACGAGTTTTGAAGGCCATAAAAAGCCAGGAAAAGGTCTAGTTTCACCCCCAAGAGGTTGGACATCTGTTGAAAAAGTTTAATTAGGTCCACCATCAATTTTGAGGGCTGGTTAGGGCATAAACCAGATCTGATTAGTCACTTTCAAATCTGATCTAGTGCCTCCCCTTTACCCTCTTGAGGTATATTTCTTGCCTTAATCAACAAGGTACATCTCATATGGTAAGTTCACATTGTTTAGCTGATTTTCATCTATTTCTGAAATAATATTGACTGTTGTAATTTCATAACAGCAGTAAGATATTGAAGTTATTAATCTTGAAATTGATAATAAAGTAATATAACTCCTACCCTCTCCTAATGTTATGCTTATGCTTCATTATTTTGACCCCATAAGGCATTGGTCATAGTTTGAGCGGATGCTTGTGAAAGGTATTCGTATGGTGTTTGAGTGATTGCAGATATTTTTCACCAATATTAAGAACTCCCCCTTGGTCTTAGGAGTTAACCTAAAGTGTTGAGAAGCTAGGTTGTGGTGACATTGGGTGCTAGCTTCTCCCGTGCTTACCCCTCATAGCACCAAGAACCATTATCTTGATCAAGGGTGCTAATTTGAGCAAAAACAGAGTCCAAGATGCCGATTATGGAGGCTACACTTGAGTGGTTAGAGAACGAGCAGTAGGCGTAGGAGGTAGTGGAGGATTGCCCACAACCATAAGCGGTGGGGAAGGACATTAACATTGAGCAAAGTTACCAAAACCGGGCCGGAACCGACAAAACCGGTCGGTCAACCCGGTTCCGGTGGGTTTCCGGTCCGAACCGAAATTTTGGCCCGTTTTGTGCCAGTTCGATACCGAACCGGCCGGTTTGGTCCACGAACCGCCCAGTTCAGTATTGAACCAATCCAAAACCGGTTTTCTAGGAAAATCGGTCAGTCCATACGGAGGCCCAGAAATAAAACAATAAAGAAAAAAAAAATTAGAAAGTTTGTTGGGGGGATGTATCTGGACACCCTGAAGACACCTCATGAACCTATAAAAAGACCCCCACCCCCTCTCTTTCACTCACACTATTCATCCGAGTGTTTTCGAGTTTGTGCTTGAGTGTCGTCGGATCTTTGAAGTTTGAAAGTGTTGTTTGTTAAGGCTCTTAGAGCTGGTTCCTAGGCTGATTGGAAGAGGAGATTGAAGGAGTATTTTGGAGAATTTGTGGGTTGAATCTCTTTGGCGACATTTGCAGCAAATTTGGAGCATATTTGAAGGCACTCTTCAAGGTATGTAAATACTAAAATGTGCACCGTATTCATTTAATTTTGTATTAAATAGTCTCTTTAGACTTTGATGGCGTTGTTTTTTTTATTAGAATTAAAAAAAATAAGGTTTCAATTTGTAGATTTATATTGCTTGCCATGGCTCCGAAAGATAGAAAAGATGATGCATGGGTACATTGTCAATTAGTTGAGGGAAAAATTGTGTGTAACTATTGTCAGAAGGAGGTTGGGGGGGTGGTATAAATAGGCCGAAACAACACCTAGCTGCTACAAGGGGGAATGTAAGACCATGCCTCAAAGTCCCTGATGACTTGAGAGCTGAGATGCTTGGTCTTCTTGAATCGTACCAAGCCGAAAAATCCAAAAACAAGAGGGTGCAAAGAGAGATAGGGAGAAGTTGTGGCTCTAATTTTCTTGAGAGAAACCCTAGTTTTGAAGAATCCTCTAGTTTTCCCAACCCTGCCCATGATCCTTATATCATTCCTAGGGAAGAAAATGTTGTAGTTGGTGGTGTTGGTAGTAGTGGTACATCCCAATTTTAAAAACCCCGTGGTAGCCTTGAGTCTTTCTTTCAACCCCACACTACCCCTGGTGCTCAGCCCACCATTGATGCCAAATGAAAGAAGGTGGAAAAGGAGGTTGCTTGGGAATGCATTGCTAGATGGTGTTATAATGCAGACATAGTTGTCAATGCTTCAAGGTCGATATATTATCAACCTATGTTGGATGCTATAGCTTCATGTGGTCCAGGCTTCAAGGGCCCTAGCTATGACGATATTAGGGGGCCACTTTTGAAAAATGAAGAGGAAAGGGTACAAGAATACCTCATAGAGTTCAAAAACTCATGGACTAAAACAGGGTGCACAATCATGTCTGATGGATGAACTAATCCAGGAGGTTGCACCATTCTTAACTTCCTAGTTGCTTGCCCAAAAGGGACTATGTTCCTTAGATCAGTGGATGCATCTAATCAAGTGAAGGATGCACATTTACTATTTCGTCTTTTGGACGACGTAGTTGAGGAGGTGGGGGTTAAAAATGTAGTGCAGGTTATCACAGACAATGCCTCCAACTATGTTGCAACAGGAAAGTCGTTAGAGGACAAACATCCCACCATTTGGTGGACTCCATGTGCAACCCATTATTTGGACCTCATGCTTGACGATATTGGGAATATTGAGTGGGTGAAAAAGTGTGTGGAACAAGCAAACTCTATCACAACGTACATTTACAACCTCATGCTTGAGGATATTGGGAAAATAAAAGTGTGTGGAACAAGCAAACTCTATCACAACATACATTTACAACCACTCATGGGTTTTGACCCTTCTAAGAAAATGCACTAGTGGAAAAGAGCTTGCCAGGCCAGCTATCACAAGATTTGCAACAAATTTCCTTACATTGTAGTCCTTAATTGAGCAAAAAGGCCAACTTGAGGAAGATGTTCTCTTGTGATGAGTGGAATGCATCTCAACGGAGCAAGAAGGCTGAAGGCCAACTTGAGGAAGATGTTCTCTTGTGATAAGTGGAATGCATCTCAATGGAGCAAGAAGGCTGAAGGAAAAGACATTGTTGATAAAGTCTATGAGAAAGCATTTTGGAAAAAGGCAGAGGAGATCGTACTTTTTAGCCAACCTCTTGTGAAAATCCTGAGAATGGTGGATGGTGATAAAGCAGCAATGAGGTTTATTTATGAGGCCATGGATCAAGCCAAGGAGGCAATAAAGGAAGCATATGAGGGCAAAAGACAAAAATATCTTCCTATGTGGAAAATAATTCATGAACGATGGAACAAACAACTCCATCAACCTTGACATGCTGCAAGCTATTACATGAATCCAAGGTAACTAATTTCAAAGTTTTTAAGTTATATTTAATTGCAAAAGTTTATCCTTTTTTGAAAGTGATCATCTTTTTTGTCTTGAATCTTCTGAAGGTACCATTACAAAAAAGATTTTGAAGCAGATGGGGAGGTAAAAGAAGGATTATATAAATGCATTGAGCGCATGGTCTCTAATCCCAATAAACAAGATGAGATACACAGCAAGCTCTTGAATTTCAATGAGAGTCTTGGTATCTTCGGCCTGGCTACAGCTGTACAATCTATATCAAAAGATCCTCCAAGTAATTAATTACAAAGACTTTAAATTTTAATTCATTGCAGTTTTTTTCGAGTTTGTCCTTAAATTCATTTGCTAATTTTTATTTGTCCTTGCATGCAACCTATTGGTGGCAGCAATTTGGCAGCCAGTGCGCTGATTTGCAAAAGTTTGCAATTCGAATATTAAGCTAAACATGCAGTGCTTCTGGTTGTGAACGCAATTGGAGTGTTTTTGAGCACATACACACCAAGAAGCGCAACCGTTTAGAGCAAAAACGGTTGAATGATATGGTATTTGTTCAGTACAACCTTAGGTTGAAGCACAACCAATTGTAGAACAAGACCCCTGACTCGTGTTCCATATTCTTAGCTGATGGTGATGAATCATCAAATTGGGTTGTGGAGACTCATCCAGCAGCATTTGACAATGAAGACCTCTCATGGCTGGATTTGGACCCACTTCCACAACAGCAGGATGTGGGAGTTGATGTTGGACATGTGCCTTCTGGACCAAGGGAGTCAAGTCAGGTGGCCCAAGCTCAGGCACCCCATATTGAGGATCAGGATGTAGATGATGGCTCAGAGTCTGAGTCTGAGGCCTCTAATGAGTCTGATCCTGAGGATTCAGATGATGCCGATGATTAGATTGTTTAGTCTTTAACTTTAGTCTTTTTTATAAGCCATTTAAAGCCTTTTTGTTGATGTATTTTGATTCAGACATGGATTGCACTCGATGTTAAGTGTTATTTTGGTTCTAAGAACTCTTATATGGCTATATACATGAGAAACTTTGCGTATTTTGTGTATAATGGTTTGAACTCACATGGATGCACATGAATATATAAAAAAAAATTGAATATTTTGATGTATTTTTGGTGGACCGGTTTTATGATCCGGTTTTTTACTGGTTCCGATTTGTCCACCGGTTCGGTTTTTGTAACTTTGACAATGAGGAGGGTGATGTGGAAACCTGCACACCATCTTCTACACATATTGATACTTATACACCCATCAATGGTCATAAGGCAGATCTTGTGGGACCATTTAGTAGCAAACAAGCCATTACCACTTCAATTATGTGTTGTGTATGCTCTGCACTAGTTGCGGTTTGTCCGATCAGTCGGCTACATCAAAAGCAGCGTGGGTGACTAGAATAATTAGATCTCACATCTTTCAATAAACCTCCCTAGGCAAAAATCCAACGCCTCGATTTAAGCCGTTGCAGTGGGAAATTACCCAAAGGAAGCAGGAACAACTGGGCAGTGACCTCGAGGCACAGTTAGGATACACCCTTGCAGTGTAGTGTTGAACACCGTCTCAGAGACTCCAACCAGCCTACATATTCCTTGCAGGTAGTCGTATCGGTTAAGGGTTTTGGACATACTCCCCATACCCTCGAGTAAATTGGGAGTCCCCTTCCCCCCTAAGTAATCAACTCATCTTACATTAACTTAAAATTTGACCAAGAGCACGTGCAACATCCTTTTTACATTTTCAACAACAATTTCATTTGTGGACTCCATTATTGGCACTGGTCTATTTTTGATATTATCATATGTTTTTGCACTCTTGCTTATCAAGTATTAATTTTTATGCTGTCGTGGTGTAATAAATCTTGCAAATATCTTGTGTTAAATTCATTTATCAATTCCTAAATAACTTATTTCGTCACCATAAACACTAAAGCCTAAAGGCCTTAGCAATTAATAAGGTCTACCCCCCTTGGCTTCGTTAGGAGTTGTCCTAAACGGAGGAGTCAAGAACAAGGTGACAGCCTTGACTCGAGACTTGCCCCCAAGGACACACCGAGTGGCTTGAAGATTTTTGCCACGTCCCCACCCAGGTGTGTGAAAGGCGGTAACAGTGCTCTGTGAAAGGAGGGCAAATATATGCATTAGACCATAAACAAAAAGATTCACATAGGAGTAAACAAAAGATGTTGAGGACCCTAACTCAGAACTCAAGCAATTCATCCACGTGGAGAGCTTGAACCGGTCAACATACTTAATATTCAAAGCCAGACCAAATGTGGAGGCCAACAACTCTGAGCAACAATTGAGTTGAGCAATATTCTCATTAATCTAGAGAATGCGTAAAGGATCAAAAAGAAAGTCCAAATTCAAAGAGAAGACAAAAGGTAATCGGAAGCAAAAACAGCTATGTAACTTCCATATCATTTTGTATAAATATACGTAAAGAAGTTAAGGTTAAGCGACTTGGATCCTGTATGTCTGTGATGTTAAAAAACGACTCAGAAACATTGTTAATATATTTGTAGTTGTTCATTTATGGATGGGAGTTCTCTCACATCTCATGTATGAATACTACTGGTGTATGTCAAGGAATGCTTTAGTTGTTCATATCATATATGCTTGCTGCTATATACATGCTAACCCGGTTTTAAAACAGTAATTGAGCTATGACTTTATAGTGAACTTGTGTATCTAGTTAATTTTGAGATATTGTATCGATAGAGTGATTATTGTATAGGCATGCTTCCGAGTTGATGCAATGTTGTGTTTATCATTCAATTTTCATTTAATTTGCTGCTAAGATATACTTGCTAGTATGCTACACTTTGCTTTCCACAACTTACACATAAAAAAATATAAAAACAATCAAACTTATAAGATGAATCCAGTTGTCAGTGCCGCAAACTACAGGGTCCGCCAATAAGGGTGGGAACCATGCTTTGAAAGTTTTATCCCCAAGGACCTGTGTGTGTTGACAAGTGTCAAAAACCCACGTCAATGGCTTCCATGCCTTCCAGCCACCTCTAGAGGATTTTTTATTTATTTTTGGTAGCTATCATCTAAATTATTCTCAACTACCTAAGCAGATCTGAAACTTTAATCCAACTACAGGCAGTGATAAACTTGAGCATTAAAAAAAACAAATTCCAAGCATCGGCAGCAGCAGACAATATTGCAGAAACTATCTTTGAATCTTGTATATATGTCACAAGAATGCTCCATGCTTAGTTTTCTGAGGCCTTTCATCACAAATTATATGTTTTTAAACAAATCTCAAAGCATTCAAAAAACTAATAGAGTATCTCATAATGTTCAATATTGTTCCAGACACGAGACACACCCTTCAACATTTAATCACACATGCTATCAAATTGTATGATTATTTGTTTCTTGATTCTAAACAATAAAATTCAATTCATGGTCAAGCTTTCTGGATCAGATGGCATCACCTCATTCCTTGAGTTTTGGTTGCACATTTCCGTCTTTGTTTTCTCGACCATTTCATCAATAGCATGCACTTCAAGCACAATTTCTTATTTCAAGCAGCCCATGAAATCATAACCACTCTGATACCACATCTTGGAAAATGGAGAGCATGAAAACTAAAATATGGCAGTACAAGGTTGAAGAAGAATAAAAGTATTTTATTGATAACTGAAAGCACCGATACAACCTTAGGTGGTCCAAATGGAAAACACAAAATACAATGGTACGAGACCTCATAAATAGTGAGAGGCTCATTCAAGTACCTCAAGAAACCTTACCAAAAGTCCATCCATTGCTTAATTTCGTGTTCGTTAAAAAAGGCCTCTATTTCCTAACTATTTATAAAAATATAACTCTAAAGCCCTAAAAACCCCTTTTTGGATCACTATTGCTAACATGCACACTGCTGGTTCAAAAAGCACAAAGGAACCACTCAAAAGCTCTCAAATGGGTGTCCACTCCTTGGCTAAGAATAGCAAAAGATACCCATGAAAATAGCTCTCATATAAGTGTGGCCTCCTTCTGGTTGAACTTAGCACAAAATTAAGTACCTCCTCAAAAACAGTACCCTCCATCTGCTGAGTTTTCACCAGGTTAGTAAGAAGCTAGGAGCCCAAAAGGAAGTGATATTGTCAGCCTATAAGAACACCAAAAATAGACAAAGGCAGCACTCAGTTTGACCAGATATAGAAGCAGACTAAAACCCCAAAGACAACCTTGTGAGTATTCTCCTTGAAAACAACACCTATGATGATGAAAGCAACAAAAGCCAGAGCACTCTCCTTAGGGCAGACCTATCCTTTATTAATCTCAAAAAAAGATGCTAAAAAGAAGACTAGTCTGAGCCTGCTTCTCCTCCAAGCAAAGTCACTAAAGTTCTGCAATTACAATTTTGACTTTGATCAACAAGCAACCTCTGCATGCAAATCCTCCTTCATGTGCATGTCTCCAAGAACAAAGCTCCAGGCATATTGTTTCCTGACCAACATAATATAGCCTGCATCCATTCTTTCATGGACTTGCAGAACTGGAGACAGAGGTTGAACATTATCATTTCGTGCAAACAGTGAATAATCCTTAATCTTGTCATATGGATTTGATTCAGAAACAAGTGTTTATGAGATTGATATAATAAATAAGTTTGTGAAAATTCCTGTCCAGCACCTGAATTTCAACAGACCCTTTGAAATCCTAAGATAGGACAACCTCAACATAAATAAGCATATTTGACCTAGGGTCAAACATATAGTGTAGTTCACAGCAAACAAACTTGTTTATGGGTTATGCAAATCATTGTAATCTCTTGCAAAAATAGCCAAATTTGTATAGGAGGACCAAGAAATTCAAACCAGGCAGGGCAGTTTAGCTCGATTGGCTTTAACCATTAAGAAGTCATCAACCCACCAGATGAAGACAATAAGGACATTCCTACAAAGCCATAACCTGCGGCTTATCACCTAGCTAGTGTATCCAAAAGATGAATGTGCAGCTCCATAATAGAAAAATCGAGGTGAGTCTTCAGTAAATGGGAGAGGAGAACCAATTGCATATAATCAAGATGATAAACACATAGGTGTAGATGGGGCATGCGGAAAGGCCTCGATGTTCATAACTTCCCTTCAAGCACAAACATTTTCCTTGTCTTGTGCCTAAATGTATTTTGGATTGTTGAGTAGATTCACCAACCAAAATGTAGAACTAGCACCAAGGATGATACTTGTATATTCCCCCCCTATAATTTTCTCTAATAAAAGCATCTTTTCTGCAAAAAATTAGAAATTGCCAATGATGGCTTGTTGGGTTAATGAATGCAGGTAGCTAACATAGCCCCCACCAGGGTTCAAGTCCTACACCAAGTGACATGCCACTGCTTGTGCTTGTAATTGTGGATGCACAACAAGGCACGCAACAGCAACTGGGGCCAGGTGTGAATCCTGGGCGAGCTTGGCAAAATAGATGCCCCCACTCACAGTTGGGGCCAGGTGTGAAATCTGGGTGACTATGAGGGATAGATAATCACCACTCGTGGTTGCTTAGCATAAGGTAACCGAATTAAATGGTGCTAATGGTTCCCCCATAATGCTAAGTCTGATCCTTTAGCCTCATTGTGATAAAAGAGAAAACAAGTTTCAAAAAATAGAAATTGCCAGTTATCAGCCAAGAGCCCAAAACGAATCATCTACTATGTCTCCTATAAGTATGGTCAGCTTTACCAAAAAATTGATCAAACTTGTCTATACCCATTCACATATAAGTCAGATTCTCAGAAAATAAATCAAGAGATTTGAAACTGCACCTTCAGCTTATTGAATCCATCAAAACCATATTCTTAATTTGAGTGGACCTCATCTTAGATGGGAAATCCAAATCAATGAGAAAAGGTTAAAAGTAAAATTAGCTAGAAAACAGAACATCAAGATTTCCAGCAATCTCTTGCAAATCAGATGTTAATCCTGAGGTTGATCGTTTGATAAATTATTTTTTTAGAAGAACAGTAGCCTAGTTTCCTATTATTTGTAATTGCCATGCACCCCAAGAAAAAGCCTTATATTCAGCCATATAAAAGGGAACAGAAAAAATATCACAAACATAACACTTAAAACCTCCTCTGACAATTGAAAATTGCAAGAAAACCACAATAAGCCCATTGAACAGTATCAGGCTTCACATGCCTAACATGTAGAATACCCAGTGCTCAGGTAATATGTAACATCAAATCAAAACTCTATCATTCATTTGAAAGGAAAAAAAAAGAAAAATATTTGTATTTCTACAAATGAATGAGCCAATAATATGAGCCCTTACATTTGCATGAAAACTCCTCGGAGTGTATATAGCATGAGTTTTGAGAATGCAATCCAACAAATTGCCTTCAGTTCAATCAACAAACTTTTTAGTGAGCTACTAATGTGAAGCTGAAAATTTTAAATATCATGTGTTACAGGAAACTTACAGCAATAGCAAAGACTTCAACTATAACTTAGTGATGCTTTGAGTATTTGAGGTAACAGACGCATGCTGCTGCAATTAAAGTGCCAGTTGATGCTGCCACAACAGGCCATGCAAGACTGTTTCCTTTTCGTTTTTCAAGAATTTGAAGCTCAGACATCAACTGCTCGATATCACTATTCTTGTCTTCAAGGGTCTTTTGAGCAGATTCCAAAGTTATTTCCAAATCCCTTATCATTGTTTTGAGTTGGTCTTGTTCATCTACAACGGAACCTAAGGTCAGCCTCATCGTGTCACTTTCTAGAGAGCGGTTAATATCCTCCAGACCATTTTTGTCCGAAGCAATGGTCAAAACCTGATTCTCTAAATCACTGGTATGCTGTATGTCCCTGCTAGCAGCTTCTGATTGTTTAGGAACTTCTTCTAGCTTCTTTGCAAGCATATCCATCTCCTTCTCAATGCAGGACTTCTGCACCTGCAAAAATACAATCTCCTTGTTTTGTTCATCCTTGTCCTCTATTAATTTAAGGTTTTCCTCCTGCAACACATCAATTTTTCTCCCTAATATTGCAATTGAAGAGCCCATATCATCTACCTTTTGCTGTAGAATCACATTTTCTGATTTCAGCTTCGAATTTTCGTCTGAAAGATCTTCACCAGCCTTATTAAGCCCACCCTTCAGTTCTGATAATTGTTTAACAGCTTCATCCAACTGGCCTTGGAGACTACCATTTTCTTCTTTGATTTTCGATAGCTGTTTAACCGCTTCATCCAACTGACCCAGGAGACTATCATTTTCTCCTTTTATCTGCTGGTTTGCAACCTGTACAGTTTGGAATTCTTCCTTCGTGTTCACCAAATCTGCACGCAGAGCCTCTTTCTCATTTTCCAAAGAAAATAAAACATCATCTTTCAACCTCAACTCACCCTTCAAAGAAGTAATCTCGTGCCTTAGCTCTTCATTTTCCTTGCACAATATTTCGACATTTTTATTCACTCCATCAACCTCTGTTTCAAGCTCCTCTTTCTCTCTTGTCATCTCATCCACAACCCTCCTCGTCTCCAACAGAGACTCACTTAATGTCGCAATCTCAGCATTCAATTGGCTTTGCATCGCCTCCATCTGATCAGACAAATGTTTATTCTCAGCCTCTAGACCTTCAACAGTATCCTCCAATCCCTGAATTTTTCTGGAAGAATCTGCAAGAGAAGAACCCAATTCCTCCTTTTCATTTTTCAACGCTACCTCTGCCTCCTCCTTGTGTTTAATGATCGCTTCATTGCTTCTTTTCGCTTCCAAAACTGCGGCCAAGAGTTCCTGCTTCTCGCCATTTAAAGCTCTCTCTGCTATTGCTTTATCATCTAATGCACCTTGCAAGTTATCCCTCTCCCCTACAAGTTTCTCCAACTGGGTTTCTTTCATTTCCATATTAGTTTTCAGCTCCTTAGCAAAATTCTCCAACTCAGTTTTCTCCGTCCATACAGACTTGTTGTCCTCTATTATAGACTCAATTTCACTACGCATATTGACCACCTGGGATTCCAAATGGGTTTTCTCAGACCTAACAGACTGTTCCTCCTCTTTCAAAGATTCGATCTTGCTATGCAGATCGCTCACCCGGGATTCCAACTCATTCTTGCCTTGTTCTAACTCTTTCACAGTCTGTTCCCTTTCAGCCAGCTGATCGGTTAAAATAGCCCGTTCTTCGGTAATATCATGGATTCGTTGAATGAGTGCCTGATTGAGCTTTCGGAGGCCCTCCACGTGCTCCTCAGGCTCCTCGAGACCATTGCTATTGTGGGGTGTTCCATTTTGGGCTCCTGCCTCCTCCTCCATTGAAGTTTTATAAACTTGTTCTCAATCAAGAAATGACTACCAACGAACAATACAATACCAGTATCAAGCAGGCAGGCTGATTGTGACTCTGATGAGCTTTTAACACATAATATGAATTTCAAGGTCCTTTTTCTTACCTGTGTGTTGCGTGGTTCGCTTCTCCAGACTGCTCCACCGCTGGGAAAAACGACGAGATGGCCAAAAATAGTGGAAATAAATTAGACCACGCAATCTCAGGATCACCAGCAAAGGAGGATATTCAGATACAAAAGAATTCCCAAAACCCTACCCAACGTCCAATAGAATTCCCACTCGAAACAACTACGCAAAAGGGTGCCCACAAATCTCTCTTCATCATATCTGTATCTCGAGCGTCGCCGCCTCTTTTAACCCACCTTTATTTTGCAATTTCCATAAAATATCAACTTTATGTTACTTTTTCAAAGGTTATAACAATCCGATATTAAAAGATAACTTTTTATGTTGAGATAAATAGTGACATTTTCTAAGGCTGTAACACTCCACTCCTCCACTCCGATATTAAAAGATAACATTTTTATGTAGAGATAAATAGTGTTTGGGTTGTAACACTCCGATATTAAAATATAACCTTTTATGTAGAGATAAATAGTGTTTGGGCGTAGTTAGTCGATTCATCAAAGGTGAAGTTTAAACCAACAATGTGTTGTTGTCACCACAGGTTTTTATGATATGGTTTGTAAAATTTTATTTATAGTTTTAATAAACATTTTTTTATTGTAATTTTATTTTTTTTTATTGCATCTGGCCAGGCGTTTACAATTGAGTATGGGAGAGATGTTGCTCATAATTTGCAAAAAGAAAAAGTAATTACAAAATTTCATGTCAACTCATAATAATAAAATTAAAATCATCATATATCCTTTTTAAAAGGCATTTATATTTTTTGAAAGCTAAATTTTTTCTTAATATATAAAAATATTAAGATTAAAAAAAAATTACATTTCAAGAAATTGCACTTCAATAAATTGAATTCGCATGGTTATGTATTTGTATAACACATCTTTTATTGAGAATTTACTTTTTCATTTTTTTAATATTTAAATCAAAAGTGAAGTTATTATTTGGTGGTTATGTATTTGTAGAATGAGCATTTTGTTTTCTGAAAGTGGATTCATCCAAAGTGAAGTTTAAATCGTTGTAATCTCAGATTTATAATGATTATTATTGTTTTATTATTATTATTATATGGTTAAATGTAAAATTATTTTATATTTGATTATTGATAATATAAAATAAAATTATAGTTAATTATTGATAAAATAAAACGAAATTGATAATAAAATAAATTATTAATATTATATAGTTAAATGTGAGTTAAATATATATGTGTGTGGGGGCGATGGATAAATGTAAAACTATTTTATATTTGATTATTCATAATAAATAAATAAAAGAAATTTTAGTTAATTATTGATAAAATAAAATGAAATTGATAATAAAATAATTTTTTGTTGATTTTTTTAATTTTTAATATTTAATAGATATTTTATAAAGTTTTTTTTATTTTTTAATAAATTAAATATTAAAAATTAAAATAAATTTATATTAATTGTAATGGTCATTTTGTTTTAAAATTAAAATTATATATAGTTATTGTGTTAATTAATTAATGAGAATTTTGATTTTGGAACTTTATTTTTAAAAGTTATGATCCAATTCAAGACACACTAAGATTTTTTTAGTCTTTCTTTATTTTTGTGTTTACTTGTAAGTAGTCTAATCATGTTATGGTTTGGATAATTTCATGTCGTTTTTTTTATGATCAATGTTACCATACAATAATTGAAAATCTATAAGAATTTTAATGGAAAATATAAGTTGTTGAGATTGTATAATCATGTGAAATGTGTCTCAATAAAATTAAAATGTTTTGACAACTTTTTTTGCTGTCTCAATTTCAAATTTGAGTTTTCTTGACCAAAACTTTGAATGCTTAGACTACTTTGTTTATTGTCTTATTTTCAATTTTGAATTAAAAATTTACATAGTTTTTTCCATCATATTTTTTAACAATTTTTACCAAATCAAAAAAATAAAAATGGTTTGAGTTACCAATATAAGTTGTTAATATTTGAAAGAATAAAAAAACCATATTTAAATTACTTTTAACTCTTTTACTAAAATATTTAAACTAATTAACCACGAAAATATATCAATCAATATAAACTAAAAGTAAAATTTAAATAAAAAACTGAAAACCCAACCACTTTGTGGTAAAATCAAAATCTCATGTGCATAACCAAAGCAAAGATATAATCAAATATCCTCTTAATTAGAATTCAAGAGAAAAAGCAAAGCAAAGATAGAATCAAATACCCTCTTTATTAGTATTTAAGAGAGAGATTAACCCTCCTAAGTAGTATTTAAGAAGGAAATTATTAACCTACAGTCTAAGAAATAAATTATTTTACATTTAAAAGCATTTCATGTTAAGCCCTTAATGATGGCCCATTACCCCTGTATTGTGGTGCATTAAATATTATTTATGTCGACTTGGGTCTATTAGTTGTTATTGTACACATTTGTCTCTTATATATATGAAGAAGATATTCTCATTTTAGCCATCATTGGATAGTATCTTATCTTGGGTACACAAGTACATTGTGTAAGGAGGTTCCTCCCTCGAAGAGGATTGTTATTTATCTCTGTTATTCATTATGAAGGCATGGATTACTCTCTTTTGGTCGATTTATGCTATTTTTATGTTATTTTTGGGACTTGGTTTCATAACATTTGGTATCAGAGCTCTTTCCTCGAGACTGGCTTCTAAAAAAAAATCATCATGGAATTTTCGCTACAACTTTTCTTCTACAAGGATTCAAAGATCGAGGTTAAAAACACACTTCTCAAACAGGTCGAACTATTTCCAGTCTGAAATTCAGATCTCAATCCATTACAGTTTCGAGGATAATTGTTGAGGAATCTAGGTTTTTTTACTAGTCCAAAACCTAGTCTAAAACAATTGTTCTAGGGAAAAAGGTCATATTTGAGGCATTCAATATCCAAATTGAGTGGGACCAGTTGCATCCTAAAGAAGACTGGCCAGGGTATCTATGGAAGAAGTTTCACCTACATAAATGAAATATTGGACACGTGGCATATAGTACAAGTTCGCTCTTCTGGATAGGCCAAAAATAAGAAGCTTTGGGAGATTTGCAATAAAACTTTGTTGGCACATCCAAATTAGGTCAGACCTATGACATTGGAAAGAGGACACATCAGGGTACCACTAGCCAAAGTTTTAGACTCAGAGGAGTTGAAATTAAAGTTTTATCTCAGTTACAAGTTGACCCTAAAACAATCTTCTAATCAGGGTTTGAAAAAGGTATGTCATTTTGCATTTGAATAGCTTTGAGTAAAATGATCTATTTGTGGCAAGCCTTAGGGTATGATATATATTTATTATTTAAAATGCCACCAAAAGGAAGTGGAAAGAATCACACTCCACTCAAACCCCTAGAGGATTTATCCCCGACATACGATGAAATGGAAGACAAATCTTTTAGAGTGTCCAAGTTGGAAGATATGATTAAAGGAAATGTGAAAATTGATGACTTAGTAAATTGGAAAAGAAGATGGCTAGTAAAAAGGATCTCAAAGGGATGGATAGAAAAGAAGATCTTCAAACGGAATTGATGAAGGATATAAAAAATAGTTGTATTCTTCATGTATATACTCAAGAAGAGGATAAGCAGGAAAAAGAGGGCTTATTCCAGTCACGTCTAGATAAATTTGAAAAACAATTGGAGAGTAGGAAGTTGGAGTCCTCAAAAGTTGATTATTCACTACAACGTCATGGGTTCAATTCAGGCCTAAGGAACTATTTTATCCCCAAGATTGACATGAGAAAGCTTGATGGCAAGGACCCAATCACGTGGATTTTTCAGATGGAGCAATTCTTTGATCTACACTAGGTGCCCACTTTGCAAAAGGTAACTATTGCATCCTTATATTTAGAACCTGGTCAATTTGTATGATACCAATGGCTTTGTGACCGTAAAAAGGACTCCATTATCTCTTGGTTTATATTCACGGAAGAATTGATCGCACATTATGGGGATATAAATAACAACACCTTCTTTAGCCAGTTGGTAAATCTCAAGAAAAAGGTCCAGTTACCGAGCACATCAACCAATTTCAGCACCTAAGTCTAAGAGTGACGAATATTTCATAAGATAATTTGTTAGAACACTTTATTGGAACCTTGAAAGAAAACATTCAACATGAGGTGCGTCTCTTTGAACCATCATCCCTATAGAAGGCTTTCATGATGGAAAGGAAGGTTGAAAGTAAAAATATGGCAATGACTACTATAAAGGCCTTCTCCAACACATACAGAGAAAATAATGTTCCTTCTTGTAAACCAACACAAAGGTTGATACCCCAACAATTATATGAAAGGAGAGCAAAATGATTATGCTTTAATTGTGACAGCAACTATAGTAAGGGACATAAGTGCGATGGGAAGAAATTATTCTACATAGACTATAAAGAGGAAGCATCTCAAGAAGAGGCGACTTCAGAAGAAATAGAAGAGGATACTTCAAAAGAAATTACTCCCACCGTATCTTGTCATGCATTAGTTGGAATTGGCACTCCTACCACTCTCGAGATCGAAGGATACATCAAAAAGAAGAAGGTAACAATGTTAATTGGTTCTGGTAGTACTCATAATTTCATTCACTGTAAATTAGCCAAAGTTCTTGATTGCTTTGTATATCCAGCACCAAAGTTTCAAGTTATGATTGAGATGGAGGAACTATAAATTTCTCAAGGAAATACCATAGTATCAATCTTGATATGGGGGAATATGTATTGAATAGTCCAATGATTGTTATCCCAAAGGGTGGGTTTGATGTTGTATTAGGTGTCCAATGGTTACAATCATTGGGAACAATGGCTTTTATTTTTCAAAAACTTTTCATGAAATTTTCATGGGAAGGAAAAGAATATGAGTTAAATGGTATCATAGGAAAACCAAGCAATATGATAAGCTCTAATGGTATGACAAAGTTGTTGAAAAAGGACATCAAGGTGTAGTTGCACAATTATGCTCATTAGATGTGAAAACCTCAAACCTCCCTATCTCCCCAGATATCCAAAGGGTCATTAATAATCATTCCAAGGTATTTGATTATATTCCCAAAGGTATTCCACCTATTTGAGGCTTTGATCATGTTATCCACTTAATTCCAGGCAGTGTTCCTCCCAACATCAGGCCTTACCAATATCCCTATAGCCAGAAGAGTGAACTGAGCATATGGTTTCTAATATGTTAGAGGCTAGCATAATTAGGCCTAGCCAAAGTTCTTACTATGCACCAGTGGTAATGGTACACAAGCTAGATGGATCATTGTGTATGTGTCCTGGTTATACAGAGCTCAACAAGATCACCATTGAAGATAAGTTTCCCATTTGTGCCATTGGTGAATTGTTAGACGAATTACATGGAACAGTTGTCTTTACAACGGTTGGATCTTCGTTCTGGGTATCATCATATCCGAATGAAGGATGAAGACATCCCCAAAACAACATTAAACTCATGAAGGTCACTATGAATTTTTGGTCATGCCATTTGGTCTCACAAATACGCCTTCCGCATTTCAAGGTTTGATGAATTCTATTTTAAAGCCTCTCCTTAGAAAATCTGTGTTGGTATTCTTTGATGATATACTAATCTATAGCAAGTCTTGGGAAGAACATCTTCAACATGTTGACATGGCACTACAACTACTAAAGGAGAAAGAACTATATGCAAAACCCTCAAAATGTCTCTTTGGGATTAAGGAGCTAGAGTATTTGGGTCATATTGTATCTCATGAAGGTGTCAAGATAGACCCTAACAAAATTAAAGCCATGATGGACTGGCCGATTCCAAAAACACTAAAGAATCTTCGAGGATTCTTAGGTCTAACAAGGTACTACCATAAGTTTGTTCAGAACTATGGAAGAATAGCAACTCTTCTAACAACATTACTAAAGAAAGATACATTTTCTTGGACTCCAGAGGCAACTTAAGCCTTTCAACATCTCAAAGAGGCAATGTGTAAAGCTCTTGTTTTGACAACACCAGAATTCACAAAAACCTTTATTATGGAATGTGATGCTTCAGGAAATGGAATTGGAGTTGTACCAATACAAGAAGGACAACCTCTTGCCTTCACAAGCCATCCAATAAAGGGAAAGAACTTAAAAAAACCCATTTATGAGAAGGAAATGTTGGCAATACTACATGCGTTGAAGAAATGGCACCCCTACCTTATGGGGAGACATTTCAAGGTTAAAATTGATCGTGATAGCCTTAAATACTTATTGGAATAAAGATTATCTTCAGAAGAGCAACAAAAAAGGGTGACAAAGATGTTGGGATATGACTTTGAAATCATCTTGATGTTGGGATATGGACAGAGGTCTCAATGGATTTTATCACAGGTTTACCAAAGTTAGAAGGAAAGAGTCTCATCATGGTGGTTGTTGATAAACTTACTAAATATGCACACTTTTGTGCATTATCTCACCCATTCAAAGCAAGCACGGTCGCCAATTATTTTATGGAGATAGTCCAAAAACTACATGGTACTCAAAATATTATGGTAAGTGATAGGGATCCCATTTTCATTGGCAACTTTTGGACCGAATTATTTTCTTGTTTGGGTACTCAACTGGCTCATAGCTCATCGTATCATCCTCAATATGATGGACAAACACAGATTGTAAACAAATGTTTGGAAGGGTATCTTCGATGTTTTGCAGCTGATAAACAAACACAATGGGTCAAGTGGTTGCCATTGGAAGAATGATGGTATAACACTTCCTTCCATACATCATACAAAATTACTCCATTTATGGCACTTTATGGATATCATCTACCATCCATCACATCTTTGGTAAGAGACTCCTCTAAGGTTCAAGCAGGGGAAGACCACATGAAGCATCAACAACAAGTTCTTCAACTCTTAAAGGACAACCTGAATCTAACACAAAAATCGAATGACACAACAAGCAAATCAACACCACAGTGAACAAAGCTTTAATGTGGGTGATTGGGTGTTTTTAAGACTACAACCATACAAACAAATGTGCCTGAAGAACACCAAGAACGATAATAAATTATCACCTAAATACTATGGTCCCTATAATGTGCTACAAAAGATTGGTAGTATGGCCTACAAATTGGAACTATGTGCATCTTCACGAGTCCATCCAGTTTTCCATGTTTCTTGATTGAAGAAGGTAATCGATGATAAGCTACAAGTTCAAACGATATTACCAGAACTTAACAAGGAAAGAAAAATCATGTTGAAGCCCAAAGAAATCACCAAAATAAGAACTAGATAGCTTTGAAATCGATCAATTCCAAAGTATCTAATTAAATGGAAGAACTTAGCCATGGAAGATTCAACATGGGAAGATGAGTCCTTTATAAAGCAACATCCATAACTACTTCAGCGTTGAGGACAACACTTATTGAAGAGGAGGGGCATGTTAAGCCCTTGATGATGGCAAATTACCCCATATAATGTAGCACATTACCCCTTATATTGTGGTGCATTACATATTATTTATGTCGGCTTGGGTCTATTAGTTGTTATTGTACACCTTTGTCTCATATATATATAGGAAGGAAATATTCTCATTTTAGTCATAATTGGATATTGTTGTATCTTGGGTACACAAGTACATTGTGTAAGGAGGTTCCTTCCTCGAAGAGGATTTGTTATTTATCTATCCTATTCATTAGTAAGGCATGGATTACTCTCTTTTGGTCTATTTATGCGTTTTTTTATGTTATTTTTGGGACTTGGTTGCATAATATTTCACTTATAATTTAAAATTTTGTTAATTTTGTATTTCAATTTTTATTTAATTATATTGAATTTGAAAATAAATTTTGAAAGATAAGAAAAAGGATCAGATGTGGGTGTTCATGCAGTGGATCTCTAGCATGATGAAGAAAATTAATCAACAAGGAAGGTGTGGCAAGCCAGAGGCCTTAAGAATCCTTGCTCCTGCCTGCCAACTCACTCTTGTCGCTCATTTGTATTCAATGTCCATCACCTTAATTAATTGGGAGAAGGACAAGATGTGTTGGTTTTCCATCATTTGGAACTCTGGCTGGGCCTTATTGTGTCCACCACCATGGTCACCCATTGTTGCATTCATTGTTAGGATTGATACTTGGTCCTTCATTTCATGTCAGCATGCTCTAGAGAAAATCTCGTATATGGAAAATAGATTGATGTCTAGCTCACTATACAAGAGCCTAGGTTGAGGGAAATCTGAAGCATGTATCATCTCTTGCTTCTTATAACTCGTCCTTTTGGGAGGACATATATGGCGACTCTCACCTCCAACCTCCCATTATGGGATGAGATGGTGCACTAACTTAGGTTCCAAATAGTGTTTCTAGCGCTTCAATTTTCACGAGGGGTGATTTAATTAGCGAGTGGCTTATTTCCATGGCACTAAGGCAAAGACCGCCCAATGGAAGGGGGATGGGGGTGCTCTAGGAAGGGGCACAACTATGCCAACCCTAAGGTCACTTTCACAGAGGATATCCCTTTGCACATCTAGGTGACAGTAGAATAAATGGAATCCCACTCGCTTGAGAAGCAAGTTTAAGACTTGGATCAGAAGGAAATAAACAACCCCTACTGGAATGTTAAAACCATGTTGGTGTGGGTCCTTTGGGAACAATAATTTAGTCATAATGTAGTAATGAGTTGGTGTGAGGCATCAGGGAGGAGATGGATGCTATTCATCACCGCTTGGATGACTTGATGGAGATGGAAGGAGCCTATTATTCGCTTTTGAAAATCAATATACCAACTCGAAGGGGAAGGCAACCCATCCTAATAGAATCCCAAGCAGGTATGTTCAATCATAGTGTGGTTTCTCTTCTCGGCTTTGTCATGTTGGACTAGTCTTTTGTTTATGTGTGTTTATATGCTTAGTTTCCTTCTATGGGCAAGTGAAATCATAAGGATGAGTCTGTAAATACGCCATGCTACAATGTTTATGTTTTGATTTTTATTTTACGACAAACTTCATGTTTTAGCTTTATACTTTTGAATCATACACATGGGGTCTTCACTTAGTGAAACCATGCCATAGCACGTTCATTCGTGGCATATGAAAAAATACCCCTGTTTTGAAAAAATATTGGAAAATACCCCCCAAAATCAATTTCTTTAACCCCCTCCCAATATGCCTTCCCAATTTAAAAACCCCTATTTTCACTATATATTGCATGTATCCATTTTTTCATTTACATTTTTATACCCCTTTATATTTCTACCTAGTATATTGACATGATACCCCACATGCATCCTACAATGCACCTTACTTCTTTCGATGTATATTGTGGATGCACATTACTTCACCCACAATTATCAACATCACATAGATCACATTCCTTTCCTAAATTAACACTAGTTTGTCACTCTTCCTTTTACCTTTTGCCTCTCAACAATGGACAATCACATCAAGGTTCTACATGATGTCCAAAACATGGCTAAACACTCACTACTTGACACTACTTGATTATTTTCAAAAGCAAGGGCAAAAACACCAAACGCTTGATAAAACGTAGAGTATATCTACACAAATATTGCTAAATTCAATAGACAAATAGAGATCTTTTTTTACCTTTTTCCTCTCAACAATGAACATTCACATCAAGGTTCTACATGATGTCCAAAACATGGCTAAACACTCAATATTAACATCAAAATCCCTAAAACCATGCCTAATAACATAAGCAACTCTCAACTTGTAGTCTAAAAGTTTTCCAGCCCATTTAGTGAGTGGTGTGGCACTATGACACTTAAATCTCTACAATGTAAAATATAAATATAAAATATATATTTACAAAAAAAAATTAGGGTTAGGTTTCCAATTCCCTAATTCCTATTTTTGGGAAGATTGCCGAATCTGCACTGAATTCTTCAGTCAATTCTGAACGCACCCACATTCTTGTAACCATGGTTACAACCCTTATAAGTTATAACAAAGTGATAAACGATCCGTTAATAACACTTATCATTGTAACTATGCAGTTGTAGTAGCTAGTTCTAGTGAAAAGAAGGTGCCCCTTCATTGGGTAGAGAAGGAATACTGCAACAATGATCTCATGGGTAACCATTTTGTCTCATAATTTGGTCAACTGACCTATAGAAAATTAAATAATCTCTACAATTCATAATCTTGGGTACGTGGTATGAAATTGGACATTAGTTCCATAATCCATATTGGGATTTGCATTTGTACTAGTGAAGACTTTGCCACTTCTTTCCCCTTTGACTCTCAATAGAATACTAAATGTAAGCCTAAAAGTTGTCTTCTTTAAAATCTCTTGCTTAGAAAAAATGGAAAAACAAAACCAAGTATAACAAGGACAATTATTCTCTTCCCTCGGGTTAATGAATCTGGCCATGTACAGTTGACAGTTTTGAAATCCAATGTTTTGTGAAACAATGAACAATGAAAGTCTAAAGAGAAATATAAGCACCAAAATTGAAAATTCATTCAATATGACAAGAATTCCTGAAATTTATGGATTAAACCCCGAACCCACTTCTCGCCCCTCTAAACCTTGATAGAATACGAATTGCCATCCTAAAAGTTGTCTTATTTAAATGTCTTGCTTAGAAAAAATGAAAAAACAAAACCAAGAAGAACAAGGACACTTATTCTCTTCCCTCGTGTTAATGAATCTGGCCATGTACATTTGACAATTTCAAAAATCCAATGTTTTGTGAAATTTTGTGAAATAAATAATGATGACAATCTAAAGAGAAATATAAACACAAATTGAAAATTCATTCAGTATGACAAGAATTCCTGAAATTTATGGATTAATCCTTCAACAACTCAAGATATTTAGCTAGATGCTTTCAAACAATATATAAGTCATTAATCTGCATGGAATCACTTACGTAGATGTCTGCATTGCTTTCATGGTTGATTCCTCAGTCCTCATTTCAGAAACAATTTCTATTGTTGCCTTTGTACCTTCCAACATGATCATATGAAATTGCCCCTTTACCGTAAATTTATAGTTCACAACAAATTATCTCTTTGATAGTATTTGTAGGACAAATACTAGAATAAATTATTTCACTGTAAACAAACTTAAAATTAAGTAATACACCAAGATCACCCGATCATGGATTCTTAGCTGGTAATTTCCAAGTTGTTCTATTTGCACTTCATAGAGTCTCTTCCTCTTCAAGCATTGTATTGTTGTTGTGCATGCTACAATAATGAAACATTAATATGGTTCAAGGATTTCATACCAGGATAACAGAAGAGAAGTTTATTATAGCAAGTGAGAGAGAGAGATTTCAATGTTCTTGTATATTTCCAATCCATATGTATGTAATGAGTGTTATAAATTCTAATTGTTAATGAAGAACAAAACTAGCTACACTCTCTTGCAACCAAAAGGTTGAAACTTTTCGTATCAGTTATATTCTTCCATTGTCAAAGTCGTGAAGAATTAGGCATTCTACAATAGATCATGGGTGGTTTATCATATTTTGTTGGTTGTTAATAAACCATGAAGCATATTTTGTGGGTTGTTACTAAACCATGAAGCATCATACACACTGTCAGATATAAGGATACAAAGTACAATGTGTAGAAAATCTTTAAAGCAACCGAAGTCATGAACTACAGATTTTGATTAAAAAAATGAAATACTATTGATTTGTGAGTAAAAAGACTGAATTGAAGTGAGGGAGACACGTTTATTAGAAAGTACACTTATCTGTGTGTAGAAATGCAAATCCTAAGATTTTCTAAAATTGTTCTCTACTTTATGTTACTCAATTCATAGCTGTAAATTTCTTACTCTAGCACAAGTTTAAAGCTAGCAAATCGTAAGATTTTCTAAAATTGTTCTACACTTTATGTTACTCAATTGATAGATGTAAATTTCTTACTCTAGCACAAGTTTAAAGCTATCTTCCTGTGGCTCACTTTTAGAGATACGTGCTATCAATCAAAATACCAAAATATTTAGGGATATAAATTCATAATAGAAAGAAGAAGAAAAAATGCTCCATTGCAAACCATGAAGAAAATAATTGAATTTGTCATTGCTATATTATATAAAGGGAAATGATTCATCCCATATACATGTGTTGTCCAACATATGTCTATTCTTGAAAGCTTTTTCCAAAACAAAACCAAATAAACCAGTCAAAGAAGTCAGGGAGGAACAGATTGATAATGCATGGCTTGGTCAGATTTTGATGGTGCAAGCCCAGGAAACCCATCTGCAGCTCGAGCTGGAGTCTTACGCTTTGACAGGATTTTGTTTCAGCATATTTACAGGAAGAGTAACATGGCAACAGACTCCTTTCCAAAATATGTTCTTTTGTTGGATCAAGGGATTTGGCCATCCAGGAATCTGTGGATGGCACTGTCTCTGAGTTTCTTTAAAATTCATTCTATAAGATATATGTACAAACCTGTAGATTTATGTGTAGAAATTTTCCATTTACTAGAGGGTGGTGAATCTTTTGGTTTTTATGTGTATTATGAATAGTTTTTAGCTCAATGGTATTTCCATAATTATGACAGTGACAATGTTAGAATGCAATTTTCAGACTAGATAGAAGCTTTTATAAGGGGGAAAGTATGGACTCCAAAACAACCTTTATCATAGATACTTAAACATACTTTACCATAGCTATTTTTTACTGATATGCGTCCTCTGTTGTGACTATCTGCTAAAAGTACTTTTTTCATATAAAGAAAATTACAAATTTTCCCAAGGAAATACTATATATATATATATATATAGAGAGAGAGAGAGAGAGAGAGAGAGAGAGAGAGAGAGAGAGAGATGTGATAGAAAAAGGAATTTCATAGAAAATAAAGAAGAAAATGGTTTAACTTGTCAATCCTAATAAAAATACTTCAATAAATGAAGAGAAATTGTAATGCTCTTAAAGTACACGAAATACTCTGAAAAATAGAAGACAACGCACAACTAAAAAAAAACACAATGCATCAAGACCTGTCACCAGAACCACTCACAAATTGCTGACTTCTAAAAATGGCTTCCCTAACTTGAGTTGACGGACTTAACTAGCAACTGGCTTCCCTAACTTGAGTGGACAAGACTTAACTTTTCAATACATACCTAAATTTTATTAACATTATTCGAGTAATAGTTTTTAAATTACCTGTAGAAGACTGCTAAAAAATGAGAAACATGCAATTACACTTCCATGTTGAACATGTGTTTCTCACGTATGACAAATCAAAAGACAAACAAACAAAAATTAGATTCATGATATCCTTTCAGCTATCATCCTGATATTATTTTCCATATATTGGATTCATGCCTTTAAGGAAGGATTATTGTCATGTCGTCCCTTCTATCAAGAGCTTTATCAACTTGACTAAATAGAAATAATATTCTCTGATTCTCAGTAATATTTCCATTCAGCCAATTTAAACCAGTACCTTACCATACCATACTAAAAAGGTTAATCACTACACATACAATGACTTTAAAACAACATAACTGTCATAAGTTTAATCTCTAGAAATGAGTTCATTGCAACCAATTTTAGAAGCCAAGATCCTGCTATGGGGGATATAAAGTTATCAACCCTGAGAAACTCCATATTTTAGAAATCATTATAAATCCATGCATAACCATTACATAACTATTGAAATTGGATAAAGATAGATGCTTGTAAGAGAAGAGAAATATGCCCATATATAAAAAGGCAAAGGAAACTAAAGTCTATTATGAATGGTAAACTAAATACAATAATCCTTGAATATCAATGCATTTTTTACTATGATTAATAATAATAGACCAAGTTCAGCACAGTCAAGCTTCACCCAATCATAAACTAAGCAAGCTTTAAGATGTGAAAACCGTTTCAAAAATTCTGCAAAATGGTAAATATCTTAGGAGGATGTGCCACCTGTGGAGATGTAATTGCATGTGGAGACAAGGATCACCTAGTTTCAAAATGGATGTATGATGAAGAATAGATGTCCATGCTTTTTCATGAACATGCCCATTATTACAAGGAAAACAAGCAAATAGATAAAATTACATATTCTGGGTTTTTAAATCATAAAGTGTTCAATGAGAGTGCTCAAAATACCTTTTTTGTTCTTTGCTCGAGTGAAGTCCTTTTCCTTCTCAACCTCTGATTGAATCTTCTTTTGCAAGACTTTTTATTTCTTCTCAAGCATCTCTAGAGTCTACAAAAATTCAAAAGTGCAATAACTGTTAAATCATCTTAAAGTTCTGCAGTCTCCTGAACACACTTAAAATAATAATAAAAACATTTGCAATCTGATGTCTTGGAACTCACCAAACAATAAAATTGTAACTTTTAAGTTTTACAATAACATCAATAAAGAATACCTTCCTTTTGTAATCATGTCATCTCTCAGTAAAAGAGTCGGACTAAAACAAAATCTTAGGAAAACATATATGTAAGTTGATCTCAAAGACTAACCAACATCCCTTTTCCAATTATCAGGTTCATCCACACAAGCATAATAAGCAGCACTGAGTCTGAATATATTATGGATGTTAACAACATTTTGTGTACATTCACGATGTCAGCATTGACACATTAGTAGTGCCACATCAGCATTGGGCACATCTATATACTGAAATAAAACTTAGGAAGTCATTTTAGTAGATCAAGTGCACATGATTCATGAGGATAGGAGCCTACGCATGTAAAATAGTTAGAGCCATGTGAACTGCAGTAAGAAAATATCAAATTAGATTACATAAAGTTTTGTATTGTGTAGATGACCCTCACTTATTTAATTTCTACATTATTCAAATCTTTTTTCTACAGAAAATGCATTCATAACTTGAGATTTTGTGTGAACAAATCTCTGATTTCCTAGAATCGTCTCCCTTAAGAGTTTTGATTCCATTGAATAAAAAGGGTATGAATAGAAAAAGAATATGGAAATTTCTTGTTAAGGATCTTGCATAATTTGAATGAATTGATTGAATAATCATGATTCATAAAGCCTATTATCACCACTAAATTCCTTAATACATTGTTAGGGCTTGAACTCATTTTATCTTTAACTAATTGTAAGGCTTTAGGATTTTGCTCATGCCTTAGCTTCCTGGTCACAAAAGAGCTCCCTGACCTGACCCTCCCCAGGTTTTCTTTTCTTTTGGATACGTGATGAGTTAGAGGAAATGTTGAAAATGCAAAAAGATACATCTAATCAAATGTGTTATGAGACTTTTTCCAAGAAAAATGATATTAAGAGGGAAGTACATAGGCAGGAAAACTGGCAAAAGACACATGGGATAGGTGAGAATAAGAAAAATCATGTTGCATCCCTGATATCATCTGATAAGCAAGACAGGAAGATGCTCAACTCAGTCCAAGTTGGGATTAAAAAGATCAGTTCATTATCAACCTCTAAATCTGACAATATGAGGTCCACACTAAAGATAAGAAGCCTACAATCCATTTTGAGGACCATTTCTGGTTTGATGTTGCTAGTGTAGTGCCTACAAACCATTTGAGATTTGATGTTTCTGGTGCATTATCTTTAATAACTGAGCCAGAGTTGAAGACAACAAAGAGAGACTTTAAAGGGTCATTAGAGAGTGAAAGCAATATTCATAATGATGGAGACACTATTTTGAATGTTTCTTCTTATCTTGAAGAAATTAGGATACAATCACCAAATACATGCATTATTTCAGAATAGACCATGAGGGAAAAGCAATTTGGTCAGAAAAGGAAAAGCATGGAAAAAGAAATTAGAGGTTCTTGATTAGTACCTAAAAGTGAGTTCCTAGATCGTGAATACAAATATTTTGATAATTAAAGAATGTGAGTTCACCTTCTAAAGTGAGTTCATATAGGTTTTCAATAAATACAAATATTTGATAAATAAATAAACCCTGCCACATTAATTTGAAAATAATGCACTTGGAAATATCATCTATAACTAAACAAAAAACAAATGGAAAACGTCATATCAAGTGGAGTAACTGGAAAAGTCATCCCTTTCAAATAATTATACCATTGATTGAAGAGATGGAAGCAAATATTCAAAAAATGGAAAAATAGCTTTGAACTACACCTACTTCATGGTTACTTCATGGTTTCTTTAGTGATGGAAGCATATATGAATATGGTCAGGGGTAAATATACACGGTAGGGGCTTCTGGGAACACTAGTTTTGATTTTTCAACTACTGAAACATGCAGGGACCATAATTGCAGCATGAAGAATACTTTGGTATTCTAGTCTTGCTAGAGATGTATGTAGCAGTTATTTGGAATGGGTGAAGAGCACAAGCCCCTTTCTGCCTCACAAAAGGCCTGAATATTCCCTCAATTTCCTTGAAGGCTGATCCTTCCAAAGATAATGCTTGACCTGAAAATGTACTTCTGTGAGTTTTCTATACTAGTGTTTGCCTTATCCTAATCCTCAAAGTTTGAATACATTTATCATTCCACTCATGTTGGAGATGTATGTAGCAGTTCTTTGGAATGGGTAAACAGCAGAAGCCCCTTTTTGCCTCATAGAAGGCCTGAATCTTCCCTCAATTTCCTTGAAGAAAATGGATTCTATGAGTTTTATATACTGGTTTTTTCCCTCTCCTAATCCTCAAAGTTTGAAGACATTTATCAATTATGAGAAGAAGAGGCCATCTCAGTTAATCTAGTTTCCTCAATGGCATAAAAGAGCTTAAAGCGACACTCTGAAACCTCTCTCAATCTGGTAATTGTGCCAAGAATTCTATCATGGGTTTGCAACTGATAGAAAGTAAGTTATGGGAAGAGGACCAAGGTTTGGGGGCACATTTTACAGGCCAAGCACCTATATTTTAACCCAAAATATTTGGTGCCCTCCTCTATACAAATAGAGGTGAGACTTACAAATCCTGTTCTTCACTTTTAGTTCAAAGAGGTTCCTGAACAATTTGGTAATACAATTGGAAGTTCATGTCAGTAGGGATCCTATCGCAAAAGGGATGTTGTAACCATTGATAGGATATGTTGAGGTCAAATCTCAATGAAGTATTATGGAGGGCACTAAAATGGTTTTAGTGATATTTCTTTAGACCATAAACTAGGTTACGAAGTAATGGCATTTAAATGCAGAATTTGGCATGAAAAAAATCATGTAGCAGCTTCTCATAAGAGGAAAGTTGACTCGTTGAGTAAAGACTTAGTTGAAAGAAAAAGTAGGGTTTCTGTAGAAAAATGGGCCAAAAGTGTCATAGGTATGTTACCAAAATCAATGTGGTGGATAGCATTTCCCCAAGAAAGGTCAAGAAATAGAAACACATGCCTCTGTCAATTTATGGCGGCATTTTAAAAATGCACCCATAGAATTTATAAAAATAAAAAAACATAGATACACATAAAAATGAATTTAATTTGATTCAGAACATTGATACATTGCATATGGTGGATTAATTTCAATTAACTTCAAGGGATTTAGATTGACTAAATTATTTTTTATGTGTATAACATGTGCATAGTGCTAGAGAGGATGATAGCTCAGTGGGGGTAGCTAAAGTGGTTGAGTGATGTGAAAAGCAAGCAGAAGGTTTCGGGGTCAAATATCTGGGTGGCTATGCATATAAAAGGGCCTCACTCAATGTCCCCACCAGGTTTGGTTTCCTAATAACTGCAAACAAACTGTTTACCCTGGGTACCATCCTTGAAATGAGGAGAAGTGCCTGAGAATTTTTCGTGATGTGTTACATTGGGAAAAAAAGTGCTAGAGGATGGGAGCCGTGAGTGAAGCCTCTGAGAACAGAGGAAAGTCGTAGCTTCAAATCATATTTCACAAAAGACACAAATTTAGACGTTGGAAGAAGATTAGAAGCCATGCTTTCCCTGGAATTAAAAAACAAAAGATGAAGTAGAAGAGACCTTAAGGTCAAGATTCAAGATCAGAAAAACAAATTATCCATAAGAAGAATCCTCCTAGAAATTGCAAATTCCGAGAGGGACCTGCAGTACAATCGAAATTCTATGTCATATTTTCCAATATCAGATGAAAAAATTCTACAAATTGGATATCCGCCAAGAGGGAAATCCACCGAAGTGTCTAGTACCCAAGATATTAAAATAATAAATTAAATATTAAATAAATAAAATAAATAAACTAGATCAGGGAAATCCTACGGATAAATCCTAGAGTTACACAACTGTCACAAAAAAACAGCCTTGTTTACTTGAGCTCTCTGAGTTTTACTGTAAGGATTTAACTCTACTATAATGCTTTATCTTTTGCGTTACTGGATCAGGCTTTAGGGAAGTTTCAAACTATGCTAAATCTATTCAAAGGCATTACTAGTTCTAGCTCTAAAATACCTAGAACTATATTATGAAATCTATTTCTTCCTTTGCATATTTATTGTCCCAACAAAATAAAAAGCATATAATGATATAAATATGGCCATTTGCATTTCCAATATATGCATACACTTAATTAATCAAGGAAAATAAAGGTTAGTACATTATACTCATCTTAATCTCTTGGAACTATAGTTCGAGTTCTGATATACCCACAACTATATTAGGAACTTTACCTCTCCCTTCAATATTTACTGTTGTCATATGATAAGAAGATACACATGGTCAGGTGCATTTCCAATATATGCAACCATTTGATCACTCTAGGAAAATAAAACTTAAGTACATTATACTCAAACTGTATCTCTTGGGACTCTAGTTCTAGTTCTGATGTAGCCAAAATTAACAATAATAATAATAAACAAATTTCAAGGTCACAGAATAACCAAACACCAAATATCGATGTATAAGACTCGTTCATGAAAGAATTCAAATAGTAAACAATTAGATTCTATGCATGCTGAATCTAATGAGGATTCAAAAATGCATGATGTTAAAAAGTTGGCTTAAACAGGCATCATAGGTAAATGATGTTTTACTGGGGTTTATAAAAATAGGAGGCTCAAGGTTAGTAAGACTAATTATTGATTTACAGGACTCGTTCATGAAAACATTCAAATGGTAAGCAATTAGATTATATGCATGTTGGATCTAATGAGTATTCAGAAAAGCATGATTTTAAAAATTTTTCTAAAGCAAGAATCATAGGTAAATGATGTTTTACTGGGGATTATAAAAAAAGGAATCTCAAGGTTAGTAAACTAAAAATTTCGTTGGAACTTATGCTACATGCTTAGGAGAAAATTATTAACAACCATCCATCTCAGACATTATGTACAAAAACACATTGATACCAAATATAAAAACCCTGTAGATTAAACAGACACAAAAAATTGGACTTAAAACAATAATAAGATATCATACTCTGTATGATGCTGAAAGATGACATCAAATGAATATCAAATATTTTTATTTGCAATATTACAATATCTACCATGTCATTATAAAGCAAACAAGCTATGCTTCCAAAAATATAAGAATGGATCTCTTCAATTCTTTTTCTGTCCTCCCCTCCCACTCATTGTTGTTGATAACTCAGAAACAGAAGCACGAAGAGGTAGAAGCCATAATTAGGCACTAACAAGGGAAAAGCCATAAAAAAAAATTACTCCAAACTTTACACTAAAGTACCTAAGAGTTGAATATGCTAGCAAATTGTAGACACAAGAAGGCCATCTTATTTAAAAACAACATTTGTCCAAAAGGAACCTGCATTCCCATTGTTGCCATGGCCATAATCAACATTTCTGCCTCATGAACCACCAAAGAAGTCATCTTTGTCATCATCCTTAAAATCTTCCTATCCAGCCCAATTATCACTTCCTACCCCAAATTTTTCACCTTTAGATCCTTTTATAATGCTAGTTTATTGCTCCTTACTAACAGACTTATTTGTATATGAATCATTCTGAATCCCTGATTTAGGAATATCACCCCAATCATCCCAACCTTTAAAAATGTTGTTGCCACTGCCCCAACGATCAAAATATTTCTTAGACATATTATTACTGGTGGTCCAAGGATCAGAGGAGACCCCACGTTTGATTTCATGATAGTCTCCTCCATTTGTATCATTCATGACACCATTGGGACTTTGATTTTGGTACTCTCCTGTACTCCAAGGCAATACTCCCTCTTTTGCATAAGCTTCAACTTTTTGGGAGGCCATGGCCACGACTCCCTTCATGATTCCCCATGTCTGGGAACCAATCTCTGTAGTCTTTCACCTTCTAACATTGACATCTCATTAGCAGAAAGAAGAAATAATGAATGAAAATGGTTGGGGAGGTGTTTTCAAAGAAATTTGTAGGTTAGGTTTATTTAATTTATGTTATTGGATAAGTTAACCCACAATGGGCTTGTGCTTTGCCAACCACCAAAACTAGCCTTTTTTGGCACCTTTGTAGAGCTGTTGGTCTTGGGGGCACCTTGACACCCCTAAGGCATACCTTGTTTTGGCAAGGCATTTACTGGGGATGTGGAGAACATACCCCATTTCCCCAAGAGTTTACAAAACCCTTCAAGGACACCCCCAAGAATGTCCATCGTCCACCACCCATCAAGGAAATCCAGATCATGAATTGATGAAAGCTTAAAGGATTCTACAGAGAAAGCACAGTTTACAAAAAATGATAAAATCCAAGAAGCAATTGGTGAGTTAGAGGAAATGTTGAAAATGAAAAAAGATACATCTAATCAAACGCATTATGAGACGACTTTTGCCAAGAAACATGATATTAAGAGGGAATTACACAGGCAGGAAAACTAGCAAAAGACACATGGGGTAGGTGAGAATAAGAAAAATCCTGCTACATCCCTAATATCGTCTGATAAGAAAGACAGGAAGATGCTCAATATAGTTCAAATTGGACTTAAAAAGCACAGTTCATTATTGGCATATAAATCTGACAATATGAGGTCCATACTAAATATAAAGAATCATATAAGCCATTCTGAGGGCCATTTGAGGCCTGATGTTGCTGGCGCAGAGCCTACAAGCCATTTTGAGAACCATTTGAGGTCTGATGTTTATGGTGCAGTATCTTTAAAAACTGAGCCAGAGCTGAAGACAACAAAGAGAGATTTTAAAATTTCATCGGAGAGTGAAAGCAATATTCATAATGATGGAGACAATATTTTGAATTTTTCTTCTTATCTTGAAGAAATTAGGATACAATCACCAGATACAGGCATTATTTCAGAGTAGACCATGAGTGAAAAGCAGTTTGGTTAGAAAAGTGCAAAGCATGGAAAAAGAAATTAGAGGTTCTCGATGAGTTATCGATATCAATCATGGTTACAACTCATCAAATTATTTTCCTCTTTGAATCCTATACGGATCTATTTTCTCTGATGCCAAAATGATACAGATAATGGGGGACAGGTCCAAAGTAAACAAAGGAAGATAATTAATTTAACAAAAAAATATTTTCACAGAAAACTACTCTCAGAAAATACACTCGACAACTCGTAATATGATTCAAATACATAGTAATAAACTGTTATTACAAATACTTCAAAGGGCCTAAATAAACAGTTCCTCTTTGCTCCACTAAACACACATAGGTGTTGTTAAAAGATCAGATAAATTACTCACACAGAGATGCATGACCCAAGTTTTGATGCTCCACAAATCCTCAATTCCCTTTGGCATCCAAAAATCCTCTGAGTTTCTGAGAGCATCTACAAACCTCCTCCAAGTAGTCTTTGCAAACTTCCTTCGCTACCTCCTCTTATACAGTTGTTCACTAAAATTGTCATGGAACATGGACCTTTAATAGCATGCAAAATTGCTACATTTTGGGACACGTGGAGAATCCCTAGATTTGGGACCGGTGGAAGATACATACTCTGCATCACAACTGTACCTGTTCCAAATTTGAGAATTCTTGGCGGATGAAATAATTTGAGTGGAACTACCTAAAATGGGGCAGGACAGTGAAATGTCGTGCGCCATGAGATTGACTTCTAATTGCAGAGAGGAAGGATTGCTTTATCATTGATAATACAAAAGAAATGACCCATGACATGGACTTGTTCTTGTGTATATGGGTAGATGCATGCAATGCAATGATCTATCTTCTAAATAGCCTCACGAGATATTGAAGAATAGAACATCCAAGGAATCCTTCACTGGTGATAAGCCTCAAGTATCACACTTCGGTATAGTTGGTTTCCATGTTTATATCCATGTCTGCTTGATGAAAATAGGACTAAGTTTGAAACTTCAAGCATCATGCATATATTTGTTGGTTATTGTGAGACCTCCAAAGCTCATTGGATCTATATTCCACATGATAGAAGACAGTGGTAAGTTGAGATGTTAGATTTGATGAGAATGGAAGGTCCTATAGGTTACAGGAACCTCCGGTAGAATTTGAGGTGGGAGATAAGCTTGATGTTCCAAAAGTTGATTAGAAGAAGAAAAATGATATTCAAATTGGCAAGATGCCTTTAGTGCTAATTAGTTCAATTAGGAAGTCGAGAATGTAGGAGGAATAGAAACAAGTGTCAACACCTAAAGTTACATTTCAGGTGAGAATTCTTCCTAAGAAGTTCTCGACGCATGTTGCACTAACATCTTCTATCGTTGATATAGAGGTTTCTAGTAGTGAGAAAGTAGTTGAAACACAGGTATGGCGATATGCTATGATGGAGAAGTATGCATACTGTGGAATCAATAATTGATTCTAAGCATGCAGTTGTTGACCAAGTCTTCATTGAACAAGGGTAGTACACATCGAAGATTCTGGAAAATCAAGATGAAAAAGGGAGTGCCTTGGTTTGGTGAACACCTTTCTTGCAAAGCAGTGTTGGCTTTACCTTCCTACTCCAAATGTCATTCTCCTTTAGAGGCGCATGCATGCTTTAAAAATTACAGCATGTATGTGCTATCCTTAGAAGCATGGTTATCTTTATCTTTTTCCATATTTAGAACATGCCTTTCTGATCTTTAGTTAGTTGGTGTTCTATGTTTAGATGGGGCACATGGATCAAGAAATCTCCATAATTAGGTAGGGCATTATCTCCAAGAAAGAAGATGCATCTAGTATTCTTTAGTGGGTGCTCTAATTTAGGCAACATTATCTATACAGGGAGGGATAGGTTGGGGTTAGGGTTTCTTCTCTTAATTAAGGCAAAACACTAGATGGGTTATGGGTTTCTTCTCCTAATCTAGGCATGACATTGGAGAAGTTATCTTTGTAAACCATATAGCCTTTCATAGTCTATAAAAGAAAGGCATGGTGAGTGTGTGAGACATTCAGTTTTGAGCTATTGGTTTTGTAACTTCTTATCTAAGTAATAAAAGTTATGTGTGATCTAGTGTTGCTATCTACATGATGTTACAATTTCCAGAATTCTAATATTTATGCAGAATAACACATAACGATCCATTGTTGGGATTTTTTCCATTTAATGCAATGTTTGCACTAGTGAGTATAGTCTAGGTTTATGAGTCTAAACAGTGCACTACTTTGAGAGTTGTTTAGTCAGTTTTAGTAAGGGTTTTACTCACTAGGATTGCAAAGTTGTGTATCATGAATTAAATTCCAACAGCAAGTGTGCTTATGACACCGAAGTTTTTGTACAGGATGGTGATGTGAGTTAGTGTTCAGATACCTACCTATATGCATCTTTTTCCATTATACTTGATGTGATAAAAACCCATTGTCCTTCTTAGTTACCAAGACATCCATAAAAGACATGCAACTATATTCCTCAATTTCCCTACTCGATTTCATGTATTTAGATTTCCTATTGGGATCCTCTTCTCTGATTAAGTTAACTACTAAAGGGGATGTAGAATAATGATCTCACATTAAATGGTCTACCAATCTGAGATCTTGGCAAAACTAACCTCTTCTACTATTTTAATAGCTCAACTCTCTTATATAGAGATGGTTTATTATCTTGGTTTAATCTAATGCTCTTATCCAACCCACTCTTCTCATCTAGTCACTGTCTCTAATGATGGGAATTGCATTAGCAACCCAAAGCATTGGACCTAAAAAACACAGGTTTTCCTTAAACTCGTTCTATATACTTGATTGTTAATTGAATTTAAGGAATTGATAAACGGTTACAATAACATAAGTCCATGTCATTATAAGTACTTCAAGCGTAGCTGCTAATTGCTAGAATAATTCCTCTGAACATAAGAAATTTCACTTTTTCAGGGATAGATTTATTTTGATATTACATATAAGAAAATTTTCACTACAAGGGCTGAAACATAAGCCTCAAATGGCTGGAAATCAAAACCTGAAATTACTCCCTTATGTAGGAAACAAATTGCCTTGACAAAATAGCATTTCAAAACCTGCAAAGTTTGTCAATGGGTGCTTGGTTGGTTAGTAAAGTAAGGGTGTTTTTATTCCCCCCACTCTAAAGAAAATTTGAAGGGTGAAACTGATTTTGAAAATATTAATGAAAATTATGTTCCTAATGTCAAAGATCATGTGCTTTCTACGTTTGTGACTAAAGACAATGAATTAGGGTAGTTCCAAACACTTCTTTGCATCATAATTCCATTCTGAAGAAGAAAAGAAAGCTCTTGAAGAAACATAATGCAGGGTTATCAACTCTACTGAAGAGATCAGATAATCAAATAAAGATAAATATATGCATGGAAGAAGAAAATGTTCTTGAATTATTATCTAGAGTAGATCATCGAAAGAAAAGGACACAAATCAGAGGAAGGAAACAGTGTTTGCCACCAAAGGCTGATAAATATTGATTGTGAATTGAAAAAACCTACGTTAATGATTACTAATCACATAAATATGGATCATGCAAGCTACTATGAATTGAAAAACCTATGTTAATGGTTACTACTCACTTCCTTTGATGAATGTCGATTCCAAATTAAAAAAAACGACGCTAGAACCTGCACTGTAATAGGTGAATTAACTAGATATGGACATTCCATTCTGCCTATGGAAATTTCCAAAGACCCTGAAAGAAGTTATATAAAGGGCTAATCTATGTGGAATAGAGCGCCAACAAAGAAAAGAATTAAGTGGCATTTTTAATCAGAGGATTAACTGCTAGAATACTAGGAGATGTAAGTACACTTAATGAAACTCTAACCGAGCATCACCACCAGAGCTCAGGAAAGAAGACTGAACACACCAGAATGCATGACCTGTGCTTGAGTCAAATGCTTTGAATGTAGAGGATTTTTTTAAAAGCCCATATTTACCCAAAGAAAAAGAATTAGACCAGACAGTGTACCACTTGGAACCAGAAGGGACTATAGAGGATTCCATAAAAATCTCAAATATATGTAGTAGTAGACAGTCAATAGGAAGAGTATTAATCCCCCTCATACAAGCTAAAGGTATTTTTCAGGTAAACACTATATTTTCTTGATTTAGACTGGAAGTACACACGTTTTCATATCCCCTACAGTTGCCTATTATAGAACTATTCCCTTTTGCACTGTTATTCCAGGTGAAGGAAGTGAAATAAAAACCTGATAAAAACACAACATCCCTTACCTCCAACACATCTATGCGGTGGCTATGCATGCCCTCCTCCAATGTGCTGCAAACCAACCAAAACCAGAAAAACGGTGGAAAAACAGGCATATGCAGTGGCTATTCTATGCAACAATCACACAGGAATATGGCAAAGGCATGGGAAAATGTTTTCCTCCAAAACTGCAGCAAAAAACCCAATGTGTGCCCTCCTCCAACACTGCTAAGCACCAGAGAAACTGTCCTCCTCCAACACTGTTATGCACCAGAGAAACCACCCTCCTCCAACACTACAAACCTGCTGCAAAACCACAACCAAATCCAGATTGTGGAAAAAACGCTATGCAGCATCACGCAGGCATATGGCAGAGGCGCAGGAAAAATTTTGCAATAAAAAAGGCCCCATGATATTGGGTATTTATAAAATAAAAAAATAAACCCTTTTACCCTTAATATAGCACCAATGTATTGGTTTAGAATTTTTAGATTATTAACCTCCACAATATGAATGAACGTGTTATCATATTGGTCCCTAAGTGACGCCCCGGTGATCATACACTAAAGCAATACAGTAGTCTCATAACCATGTAATCTCCATGTAAGTAATTTTGTTTTTGTCATGTTAATAGAAAGTTTCATTCCTACTATTAAAAAATAATAATAAATAAGAATGTTTCATTCTTTTTTCTTTTTTTTTTCAATGTGGTTCACGCGCCGGCTTGACCGACGGGCTACATCCACGGAATAATTTCTGGCGGACCCACCCGAAGGGGCCTCACACCCGCGGCCGCTGCGTGCCTAACCCCAAGAGAGTGGATGAGAATGGATCCCGCGACCTCACATGCTGGGAGGCCTAACTACGAGTACTCGACCGATTGAGCTAACTCTTGGGGCTATAAGAATGTTTCATTCTTATTATTTAAAAAAATAATAATAAATAAAAAAGTTTCATTCATACCCTTAAAATAATAATAATAATAATAAATAAGAGAGTTCCATTCTTACTATTAAAAAAATAATAGTAAATAAGACACAGTATGGTTTTTTTTTTAAATTATAAGAAAATAAAAGGTCAATCTATTTTGTTAATTAAAAAATTAATCATATTTATTTATTTTCGTTCATTTTTAAATGGAGATTAATTTTAAAATAAATATAAAGAAGATTTATTTTTATTAAAAGCTTCCAAAAAGGATGGTGAATTAACTTTTCCACTTTATCTTTTCTAAACTCATTAGTAAAAACAAGCGTTAGGTAGTAACTATTTCCTCAATTTTTATTTATAGGAATAGTTAAATAATAAGAAGCAATCGCATGTCCACAAACTCATTCAAACATGGATAGTTTGGGAGCGGCCATGTACGGTTTTGCAGCAATGGTAGTTGGTTTCTTATATTGGTTCATGGCGACCTCTTGCCAAACTTAATTTGCTTCTTAGGGTAAGTGCCTCCTAACATCACTTTGGAGCGGTCAGGTAGGGTTTTGCAGTTGGTTTCCTGTATTGGTTCATGGCGACCTCTTGCCTCAGGCATTGATTGCCTTCCGACCCATCTCCTGATGCTACTCTGTTACTGCACGATCCACCTTATTTGGGTTGTTCTTATACCTTTACCCTTTTGTTGCAGTGGTAATCACGGGCTTTTGTCTCCTTTGTCGTTGGTTTGGCTACCTGCATGGACGACTTTTCGGGGGTACAATGTTCTTTAACTCAACCACCTTTAATGATGGATAGTTGCTTTTCGCTGACGACTGGCACCGCTCACTCAGTTCTGTGACTCTTGCAAGGCTGTTGCGGTTCTCGTGCACTGAAGGACTTTTCATCGAACTCAAATATTTAGGTACCTCTTCTTTGACTGCATCTTGTCTGTTATTTTTTATTTTCTGGTTTGGTTTATTGGGGCTTTGTTTCTTTATAACTTTTATTGGCCTTTAAAGGCGTTAAGCCCACATGGACTCCACCCTCCTCCCGAGGGCTAGTACCAACCATGATAAAAAAAAGTGGGAAGTCTTAGGTTTTCTTTCAGGATTTATTCGAGTATCTCTGCTTGTTTTTATTTGTGTCAATCTCTGTTTGTACTTTGATTGTCATCTGGTCTCCCTGAGGTTCCTCGTTGCCTCTGGTTATTTCTACCTAGGGTTCTGTGTCAAACCCTAAATCGGATTTCTTTGCACCCGAATTCTTGTCTGGGGTTTTTGTGTAGTGTCTGTCGCTAGGATTCCGACTGGTTACTAACTTTGGGTTTGTCGTTAGTGGACGAAGGGTTCTTGGTTGATAGGGTTAGGGCTTCACCTTATCTCACTTGTTGTTAGGTTTTCTGCGGTTACCTTAGGGGTCTTTGGGGGTTATCTTGACCGGTATGGAGTCTCCTGAGCTCTGTCTGCCAAGCTGTCCCCAAAGGGGACTTGACCGCCCATCCCGGTATAACAACTCTCATAAGAAAGCTAAGCTCATGAAAGCACTTGATTCCAAGTGTCATTACGTTCTTGGAAGGGATGTAATGTTGGATAGAGTTTCAGAGCTATGCCGTAGGGCTCTGATCGGTCGTCTTGAATACTGCAATATGAATAAGGAGGAGTGGGTGGCATGGTCTACCACCCATTGGAAACCCATCCTTAACTATGTTCCTACCATTAGTCTCCTTGCTAACAAATTGTTGGTCTTTGTATTTATTGAGGATGTGGATGCCTCTCGTATCTTGAACTCGCTCTGTACTATTGAGAATGGCTCGCTGGTTCTTAGCCACTGGCATTCAAAGTTTGATCCGCTCAAGGAAAGAGTAGTCAAGACACATCTCTGGGTTTTGATGTCGACTCTTCCCTTTCCTCTTTGGAATAGGAAGTTCTTGATTGGTATCGCTAATACCCTAGGGTGGTTTGTGGCTTTAGAAAAAGATTTCCACCTTATTTTTTATAAAAGAATGGCCAGGGTTCTTGTTGAGTTGGACGTTTCCAAAGGGCTCCTGCCTAATATTGATATTGTCTGCAACAATACGGTCTTTACTCAAAGACTGGACTATTTGAACATGCCCTTTAGATGTAGCTATTGCCATGAAATTGGTCATTTAAAGAATAAGTGCTCTTCTTTACGTCATGGCCTTCCCTTAAACTATGGTTTCTTGGATTCAGAACCATCTTCTGGCTCCTCTCTGGAGGTATATACCCCTTTAGACTCTCCTAGCTCTCCCACTCATGTTGGTCCTTATGACTTTTCTTCCCCGACTACTTTTGGTGATCTCACCAAAGGGGAGTTACAATATATACAGGACATAGATACTTTAGCACTGGCTACTTCTTTGGTGACTCCTTCTTTGGTACCTAACATGGGTCTCTCAACATGTCATGCCCCTTCATCCCCTCCTATTATGCCCTCTCCTACTATCACTTCTTCTATGTCTCCTCCCACCTTCACTTTGGAGGACTTTCCCCCACTCCAGAGGAACCCTTCACCTTTAATCTATGATGATCCTCACAGCCCCGTCTCCTCTCCTTCTTTCATAGATCCATCTCTTCTTAAATCCCTAGCCATTTTCATGGACAAATCACCTATCTCTCCTTCCACTCTACCATTGGATTCGATCAGGTTTGAAAATGTTACAATCCATAAATCAAGGAAAAATAAACCCTCTTCATCTCCCTCTGATGAGTCTGGCCCTTCAGGTCTCTACACCCCTCTCTCTGCTAGGATCAAAGCAACAACCAAGTCCATGAACTCTCCACAGGCACTTAGAGCATTGTCACCTGATGCTCTGGTTAACCCATGAGGATAATCTCCATGAAAATCTGTGGGTTTGGGGGGGCTTACCAAACAAAGGCCTTAGAACACTCTTCTCTACTTTGAACCCTGACATGATTTGATTCAAGAAACTATGTGTGATCACTTTTCTGCTCTTTGTTTATTTTCTAATATGAAACCAGGCTGGGAATTTTGTGCACTTGACTCCCATGGCCTCTCAGGGGGACTTCTCACTGGATGGAACCCTCACCTCACTTGCTGCAAGGCATTTCACTCCTTTGTTGGCATCTTAGTCAAGGCTAGATTTAAGGGTTTTAATTATGTTTTCTCCATCTTGAACTGTTATGGGCCCTACACTAACAGAGTTTATGTTTTAGCTGGGGGCATTTTTTACTATCCCAATCTTATTCTTACTAGGGATTTAAACTTTACTCTCTCTAGTGCTGAGATTTGGGGTAGCAAAGCCTGCATTGATCACATGATCCACTACTTCACACATCTCCTAGATTCTGCTAACATGGTGGACTTAGCCCCCCACCATCCTGGCGCTACTTGGAGGAATGGCCGTACAGGCCATGAGGGAGTCAACAAACATCTTGATAGGTTCATGGCATCACTCCATCTTCTTCCTGCTTTGAATCACTATAAATCCTGGATCCATCCCTTGGTGATTTCTTATCATTATCCTGTTTTCCTAGAGTGGAACTTTGTACCTAACTGTCATCTTTATCCATTCAAGTTCATTAGATCCCGGCTTTTGGAAAAGGACTTTTGTGATATTGTCCACTCTTCTTGGGCCACACATGTTCACCCTTATTTAGACCCTATGTCTGCTCTCACCTCTAAACTTAAGAGACTCAAGGGTATTGTAAAGGATTGGGAAAAAAGGATGAACCTGGCAAAAGCCAAAGAGGCCAAAGAGGTTGACTTATCCATTCAAGGTCTCCTTACCTCTCGAACCTCGGGTATCCTGACTGTGATTGAGGCCACTCAGCTCTCTCAGCTGAAGGCAAAGAAGGAGTCATTGCTAGCTCATCAGGTTCTTACCTGGAAACTTAAGAGCAAAGTGGATTGGATAAATGAGGGTGATGCAAACACAATTTTTTTTCACTCCTATGCATTTGCTAGAAGGAATTCTAAATCTATTTGGGGCTTACAGAATCAGCATGGTGAGCTGATTGAAGATGAAACACAACTTAAGCTCCCGGGTTCATTGCACTTCTCTAATTTATTTACTGATGATGGGTCCACCATTATTGAAGATCAACTCAAAGTCATTAGGCTTTTTCCTACCTTTGTCCTTGAGGAAGATAAAGAGTGTTTTTGTTAGATTTTTCGCTCATTGATATTGAAGGTGTGCTTAAAGGTTTAAAAAAAGACAAAAGTCCTGGCCCTGATGGTTGGCCGGTAGAATTCTTCCTCCATTTCTTTGATCTGGCGGGTCATGACATTCTTAGGGTGGTGGATCAGTCTCGGGCTGAGGGTAGGGTAATAGGAGCACTTAATGCCACATTTATTACTCTCATACCTAAATGTGACAAACCACTCATCTTTGCTGATTTCAGGCCTATTTCCCTCTGCAACTTGGTTTATAAGGTCATATCCAAGCTGGTTGCTAATAGATTAAAGCATACCTTAGACAAAGCCATCTCTAGAAATCAGTTTGGTTTTCTCCATAACAGGAAGATCATAGAGCCTGTTGGCATTGCACAGGAAGTATTGCACCCCATTAAATTGGAAAAGAAGAAAATCTTGATTCTCAAGTTAGACCTTGTCAAAGTCTTCGATCAGGTGAACTGGACTTTTCTTATACTAGTCCTCCTACAGATCGGTGTCCCGGTTGTTGGAGTCAACTGGATTATGGCTTGTGTGGAATCCTCAAATTTTGTTGTACTTGTCAATGGGACACCTTCCAAATTATTCTTTGTCACAAGGGGCATCATGCAGGGATGTCCCCTCTCCCCTCTCCTCTTTATTTTGGTTATTGAGAGCCTGAGTCTTCTGATCTCCAATGCATAGAAAATGGGGGATATTGTTGGTATCAAAGTATCTACTACCTTGAATCTTACTCACCTTTTATTTGTTGATGATGTAATTTTGTTTGGGCTTGGGACATTGGAAGAATGGCAACATTATAAAGAACTTTTAGATCTCTTTTGTTGAGCGATGGGCATGAAAATAAGTGATGAAAAATATTCATTTCTGTATAATGAAATTGTTGAGCTGACCAAGGCTAGTGTCTTTTCCTTACTGCCATTTAAAATGGAGCCTCTGTTTGTAGGCTTCAAGTACTTGGGCTACTATTTCAATCCGATGGGTTATCATGTTAGTGACTGGCGATGGCTTATCAAAAAATTTGAAAAAAAGGATAAGTAGCTGGACCTATAGACTATTATCTGTTGGAGGCAGGCTGATCTTGGTTAAATCGATCCTCTTGGGGCTGGCTGTATATTGGCTCACCTTGGCTGTGATGCCCAAAACAATTATGAACTATCTCAGGCATTCCATCTTCAATTTTCTCTGGGGATATTCAAATGGAAACTCTGGATTACACTTGGTTGATTAGCATACGATCTCCAGACCATATGCATTAGCGGGATGGAATATAAAAAATTTGGATCGGTTTAGCTTGGCACTTAGATTGAAAAAGTTTATAGATGGTACTGAACGGTGATAACATATAGTCTCACATTGTCAGGCATAAATACCTTAAAAATAGGCTTGTTGATGAATGGTTACACCTCCAAGTCTTCAATATACAGGGCACGTCTTATATATGAAATGGATTCATCAGGGCAATGTCATGGATAACCAGGTGTCTGGGATGGAAGGTAGGGAATGGCCAAAACATTAGGATTGGTGTGGACCCTATCGTTGGTTTAAGCTCAGGCTATGTCCTTCCTGAGCAGCTCAGGCACTATTTGGAATATTTCGGCATTACTACTCTTGTTGATACTCACAACTAGGCAACTGACACTTCTTCTCATTCGTACTGGCTCACTGTTGACGATCTCAATTTAGATGGTGCCTAGAAGGAGACTTGGTCAAATTATATTAAGGGGCTTACACATGGCCGCATCAGACTTGGAAATGGTCTGGACTCTTTAGTATGGATGTATAACAAGATGACGGGTAAGCTCAGTGCTCATCTGGCTTACGACCTCATCTCTTCCCGTTCCCTTATTGACTAACCTGACAGGGCCCTAGTGCTAATCTGGAAGTGCAACTTACCACTGAAGGTGATATGCTTTATTTGGCTATGTTTATCCAATTGTATTAATACATGGGACAATTTACTAAAAAGGGGCTAGATTGGACCCAATCGTTGCAACCTATGCTATTCCGAAGCATAATCTGTCAATCATCTTTTTACTGACTGTATGTTTACTAAAAATGTTATCCGTGGTCTCAACACTATTCTTCATTGTCCAATTATTCGGAATGAACCCACTTATCTACAAAATCTTGTAAAATGGCTTAGTGGTGAAAAGGAGCTATTGTATCTTCCACTCATCTTGACTTGGCAAATATGGATGGCTAGAAACAAGGTCATTTTTGAGGATCACAAGGCAGACATGAACCTTATTATTCATAACATTTCGAAACAACTTTAACTACATCCCATGGCTGCACATCCGAGATCCAAAAGGAGAATTACAGGAGATACACCTATTTATGATTTCCTTGCTGGAATTTTCGACGGGGCCTCAACAAATAAGATTGGTGGCATTGGTGTGCACCTTCTGATAAACAACGATCACTTTTACTGTGTAAAAATGGGTTGTGGTCTGAGCATCAACACCCGTTCTGAATTGCTTGCACTGTGGGTACTACTGGTCATTTCTAAAAATATTGGTTTGCCTTATTTACATATTCGAGGTGACTCCTCAACCATTATTAACTAGTTCAACAAGCGGGCTGCCCTCTCTGCTCTCGATCTTGATGGCTGGTGTCATAATATCAGAGTACTGGAATCTTCTTTTATCCATCTTGAATCTTCCCATGTTTACAGAGAATACAACATTAAGGCGGATGGCTTATCCAAGGAGGCACTCACTTTGGCATTTGGATTTCTTCATTTTTCTGAATTCACTAAGGGTGGTGAATGCATTGGGAATGGTTCTTTTCAGCTCTATTATCACATAGGCCTACTCCATTTAGCTCTTTTTTAAGGCTTGAATATGGTTTCACACCTTTGGGTGTCAGAGGTGGACTTGTCCTCACTCTTTTTGTGCTTGTCTTTCCTAGAAGTGCCTCCTTAGATTAGTTATTCTGCCTTGCTTTGCTTTCATTGCATCTTGGTGATTCGAGATGGGGATTGGTAGATGGTTATGTGTATCTTTCTACTTCTTGTGGGAGGATTCACATCCTTTGTTACATGTTGCACTATATTGTGGATTTGTGGCTGAGCTCTGTTTTCTTGGATGATGCCTTGCTTATATATATGCCTGTAAACATGTTACCTTTGATTATGATGAATAACAAGGAACTGCTATTTCTCTTGGAAAAAAAGTTAAATAATAAAAAATAATTAATAAGCTTTGTATAATTATATATAAACTATAATATATTGTGAAATAAATATTTATACATAGCATAATTTAAATAATTAAATACTATATGATTCTGATTAATGGCAAGGAATGCTATGTTTATCTTAAAAGAAAAGTTAAATAATAAAAAATAATTAATAAGCTTTGTATAATTATATATAAACTATAATATATTGTAAAATAAATATTTATACATAATATAATTTAAATAATTAAATACTATATTAAATTATTTAAAGAAACGTAAATTTCTTATTTTTAAACGAAACGATATGGCATATGAATTAATAAATTACTATTAAAGTCCATAATTTATTAATATTAAATAATATATTAAATTATTTGAAGAAAACATAAATTTCTTATTTTTAAACCAAACGATATGATATATGAATTAATAAATTTCTATTATAAACCATAATTTATTAATATAATGATATAATTACTCTTATAAAAACATTTGATTTCTAATTTATTTATGTTAAAAAAGTATATTTTTTATATAATGAATTAAAAAATCTAATTTATTACAATGTTTTTCCTTTCCACTTTTAGTCACAAGACAAAAGAAAACAACTTTTTAAGATGAAGTTTGATTACATAATATCTTTAAAGTATTGTTAAATAAATAGATTTAACCAATTAAAATATATGTTTATGTTTTCTTTAATTTATAAATATGGTCAAGAATATAAGTTCTCTAAAAGTCACATATTTAAATCAAAGAAATAGATGTATATATTAAACATTATAGAACGAAGAAATATTACATTTAATGTTAGAGAAGTAATGTTAGAGATTACTCTAACATTATTTGCTTGATTAAAAACTATTTGGTCATTATCTATTGATGTACATTTTAACATAAGGTTTTTGTATGAGCAACCTCGAGATGAGGCTAAATAAAAGGCCAGAGTTTGTAATTGGTTAATAGACACGGGAGGGCTCCAAGATTTCGAGGGCTCCAAGATTTTTTCAAACCCTAGTGAAGTTCTACAGATTTCACATTGCTCAGAGGAACGGTAGTAGTGCATCCAGTTTGGTTGTTCGTTTGCTCAGTCGTTGATTACATGCTAGGTCGATTTTATCCCTAGCTGACTTTAATCGGTGGAGGTTTTTGCCTAGGTGCAATTATTTTTCTTGGTTCTTTGAATTTGGATTTGGGAGTCTTCGATCCAAGAAAGATTTGACTTATTTGCTGTTTGTTATCGGCTCTTGAGCGCCCAGTTTGGGCTTGGTGTGTGGATTTGCGGCCTGAATCAGTGCATGGATGAGTTTATTGTTTGGTCAACCTGGTGAGGGTGTGCTACAGCTGCTTCCTGGGTAGTTTCTGGCGGTTTTGTATGGTGATTATGGTGGGGTTTTTGTTGGTGGATTTTCTGTCCTGCCAGAGGAGTTTTTAATTGATCTGGCATTTTTGAGGGGCCGTCTGGGGTGGAATGGAGGAAGAGGTGGATTATACCTCAGATGGGATTAGTGAAGGAAATATTTTTGTGGGTGGAGCTGTAAATGCTGAGATGGGTTTGGATGGGCATTTTATTAAGCGTCCTACTTCTGCCAGGGGTTTTTCTCCGGTTGCTTCTCTGGGGATGGAGGGTTTAGAGGCGTCTTTTAGGACCTTTGAAGGTTTGGATTCTGACAAGCCTGATCTAGCTGGCATTCTGGGTCGAAATCTTCAACCCCAACATGGGTTTTACACTAATTTTCCTTTATCTTCAGAAGCTCAGTGTGTGGGTAATGGATTGGGCTCATTTTCGGTGGTTGGTTCGGAGGCTCTCCATGGCTATGACCTGGGACAAGGTTGTGGAGGATCGGAACTATCCAGGGATATTGCGGCTGCCCTGGGCGGTGGTGATATACTACCAGAAGTTGAATCACTGATAGCTCCTCGAACAGGGGCTTCTGAGAAGACTGTCCTTCATAAAAAACTTCCTAAGTCTGTTAAAGAACGGAAGAGAAAGGATAAGTTAGTGTTGGGGGTGGATGTATCGATGGAGGAGGCGGAGGATTTCTCTCTTACAGCGGTGGTTAGTCATGTTCGAGGCAATAGGTTTGGTCGAGGTTTTCTTCAGCATTGGGCGGCTGAGCATTGGAAGAATTTGGTGTCATCAGCCCCCGAAATCCGTGTTTTGACAAAAGGATGGTTTTCCTTCATCCTAAAAAACAAAGGGGAGGTAGATGCAGTGTTAAGTCGACATTGGTCAATGCTGGGCATCCCTATTGTTCTGAAAAGCTAGTCCCCCTTTTTCGACTCTAAGACGGAAAAAATTGATAAAGAGCCGCTGTGGTTGAAGCTTCCAGGGTTCCCCATGAATTTGTGGAATGAAACCCGTTTTGCTGAGATTGGGAATTATCTTGGTGAATATGTCTGTTCGGATTATTCACATCTTGAGACTGGCAAGTACACGGTAGCCAAGATTATGGTTAAAATTGATCTTCGGATGGGGTTCTCTGCTGAGATAAATGTTCAATCCAAGGATGGGGACTTTGTTCAACTTCTGGATTATGTGGGGGTGCCGTTCAGGTGTCACCGTTGCCACGTTCATGGTCATTTGGTTGCCAGTTGTCCTTTACCTTTTCGAGTTAGTAAGCCATTGATCGATGAAATTGCTGTAGGAAGAACATTTCCTATGTCGAAGGAGGTTTCTCCGGAGGAGGTGGCTGAAGGTGGGGGGCCTGTTATTGATAGGGGGGTGACCTCTGATATTGTGGTTTCATCTGACATCAGTGGGCCGATTGGATCAAAGGTAAATCTGTCACCTTTGGTGCACAATGGTCTGGAGACTTCTGGGTGTGTGGATCAGTCTGCTGAGTGGGTTTCGTTGGGTACTCTGACTCCAACAACCAGGGTCAACACCAGAATTCTACTGGAACAAACCAATATACGACGGGGTTCATCTGCATATTACTCGGCCAGTCCAGCTTCGGTAGCTCCATGTCTGATGCCAGAAATGGACAGCGTTTTCACGCCATCTATTGTATCAACCAATTCTATTAGCTCTGACACCAGAAATCTTCTGAAATAGACCAATATACGACGGGGTTCATCTGCAAATTACTCGGCCAGTCCAGCTTCGGTAGATCCATGTCTGATGACAGAAATGGCCAGCGTTTTCACGCCATCTCTTGTATCAACCAATTCTATTAGCTCTGACACCAGAAAACTACTGGAACAGACCAATTTGCGACGGGGTAATTCTGCAAATTACTCGGCTGGTCCAGCTTCGGTAGCTCCATGTCTGATGCCAGAAATGGACAGTGTTTTCACGCCATCTATTGTATCAACCAATTCTATTAGCTCTGAGGGCAGAAGTATTCGTTATGCCCTTGGAAGTAGGGAGATTACAGTAGAAGGACCGGGGGGGAAGGGACTTTCTGTCGTGGCTAATGGTGCTGGGGGGAAAGGTCGGGGTAGAAAATCATTTTTGTCTAAAGCTCAAGATCGGGCTAAAGTGGATGTTGTGATGGGCAAACAATCTTCAATTGAGTGGGCACTTAGAGAAGTGAAAGCCCAGGATGGGGGTTCCACATGATTATTTTGTCCTTCAATTGTCATGGGTTGGCGAGCCCCATTAAAAAATCGTCGCTAAAGCGGTTGGTGGATCTAAATCAACCGGATATTTTACTGTTGCAAGAAACACTGGGTGGTAGTGAGGATGTAGTTCGGTCTTTAGAATCTTTGCTTCCTGGATGGAATTTTGTTGGTGTGGATGCTCGGGGGCATTTTGGAGGGCTGGCCTCGGGGTGGAAGGTGAAGAGTTGTAGGTGTGATAGTTCATGGGGAATATCTTCTGGTGTTGGCTTGGAAGTTTGGGATGCTGAGATTGGTAGGATGATTACGGTTCTCAATATCTACGGGCCATATTTAAATAGGGTTGGTTTTTGGGACTCTTTGTTAAGTATGGATCTTTTTGAAGGAAGGGAGGTGGTTTTGGGTGGGGATTTCAACCTTACGCTGGGGTCTTCTGAAGTGTGGGGGCCTCGTGCTGTTACGGATTCATTAGCAAATTTTTTCATACATGCATTTGCCAGGAAGGATCTTCTTGACATTATACCTCCTAAGTTAACCCCAACTTGGAGGAATAAGAGAGCGGGGAATCAAAGGGTGGCAAAAAGATTGGATCGATTTTTGGTGGCAGAAGTGTTGGCTCTGGGGGTTGATTTTGTCAGGCAGTGGGTTGGGTCAGGTGGGATTTCTGACCACCGTCCCATCTTTTTGGAGTTAAGAGGTAGAAGGAAAAAACCTCCTAGTCCTTTCAAATTCAATCCTAGCTGGCTGAAGGAGGAGGATTTTATCAAGTTGGTTCAGGATCAGTGGGTCCATCATCCACTAGACTCTCAGGAGCATGCGGGTGTCCATTTTCATCATAATCTTAAGCGCATTAAAGAGGTCACTATTTCCTGGGCTCATGATAAAAGGGTGAAAGATGATCAGAATTTGAGGTATGCTGAGTGGAATATTGATAGGATTCTTAATAGTCAGGGAATGGGTTTTCTGGATGACAAGCAAAAAGATGAGCTGATGGAGTGGGAAAATTGAAGGAATGTGATTCTTTGTGAGAATGAAGCGATGTGGAGGATGAAAAGCAGGGCGATTTGGATTCGTTGCGGTGATGAGGACTCAAAAATTTTTCAAGCATATGCTAAGGGGAGAAAATTCACAAACTCAATTTGGGAATTATCTTCTGCTGAAGGGGATCGGATATCTAGCTTTGATGGACTGGCGGAGTTGGGTGTCAGACATTTTGGAGATTTATTCACGGCACAACCTGGGGCATCCATTGCGGAGGTTCTTCGGGTGGCTCAACTTTTCCCTCGTTTTGTGGGGGAGGAAGATAATAGGCTGTTGATGGAGGAGGTGACGCAGATTGAACTCTCGATGATAATGCATTCCTTTCAAAAAGATAAAAGCCCGGGGCCTGATGGCTGTCCTATAGAATTTTTCTTAGGATTCTATGATTTCTTCGGGGAGGAATTATTGAATGTGATTGAAGAATCGCGCAAGGCTGGGTTTATTCATGGCCCCTTCAATTCTACTTTTATAGCTCTTATTCCGAAATCTGCTAAGCCTGATAGTTTTGATGAATTCAGACCTATCGCTCTATGCAATTGTATATATAAGATCATCTCTAAGGTTATTGCACAGCGACTCAAGCCTATTTTGTCTCAGCATATCTCTGGTGAGCAATTTGGTTTCTTGGAAGGTCGACAAATACATGAGGCCATTGGAGTCGCACAGGAAGGCTTACACACTTTGAAAGTGCAAAAACAGAAGGGTGCCGTGATTAAGATTGATCTTTCAAAAGCATATGATAGGGTTAGTTGGCTTTATCTCCGGATGCTTTTAACTCACCTGGCGTTCTGCTACGAATTTATAAGATGGATTATGGCCTGCATCACTACGGTGAGCTTTGCTGTACTGATAAATGGTTCTGCTAGTCCTTTTTTCCAAGCTGGAAGGGGTCTCCGTCAGGGATGCCCCCTCTCTCCGTTGCTGTTTCTCCTTGTTGCTGAAGGACTCAGTCGTTTTATTTTGAATGCAAAAGCTGCTGGCTCCTTTCGAGGCATCTCCATTACTCAGGTATTGTTTATTACACATCTTCTTTTCGTTGATGACATATTGATATTTTGTGATGGCACGAGACATGATATTGATAAGGTGGTTGAAGGTCTCAATTTAGTGCAAGTTGCAGCGGGTATGTTAGTGAATATTGACAAATCTACAATCACATGCTCAAATTTAACTGAGCAGGAGATACATAGTTTGGCAATCAGACTGCCTTACAGGACATTGGATATTGATGATGGTTTAAAATATCTTGGTTTTTATTTGAAACCGAATGCTTATTTGAAGGCTGATTGGTGTTGGCTATTAGCAAAATTAGAAATGTGACTACATGGATGGAGTCATAAATGGCTTTCTCGGGCAGGAAGGTTGGTACTGGTTAAATCAGTTTTGGAAGCTATACCAGTCTATTGGTTGTCTCTAACTTGGATTCCCAAAGGTGTATTGGAGCAGATCCGAAGGTTGTGTTTTGCATTTCTTTGGAAGGGTAAGAGTGATAATAGAGCATTGGTTTGGGTCAGATGGGAAAAAATTGTTGTGCCAAAAGCACTGGGAGGATGGGGGTTAAAGAATTTATTTCTGTTTGCAAAAGCTTTGGGGGCCAAAGTGTCTTGGCGTCTTATTCATACACAAAGTCTATGGACGAGAGTGGTTTATCATAAATATATTGCTCCCCTCACTCTTCTTGAATGGATAAGGCTTGGAAACAAGTCTAGGGCAAATTGCTCTATGGTCTGGAAAGCGGTGGTGAAGCATTTTAATTTGGTAGGTTCTGGATTAGTGTGGAGGATAGGTAATGGGCGACTCATCCGTATTGGGATGGACCCCTGGGTTGGCTGTAGGGGAGCACATGTCCTTCCTGTGGCTCTGCGAAACTTTTTGGCTGCTAGAGGCTGTCTTTTTCTGGCTGATGTAGAGGATCCTGGATCATCTACTCTTTGGCATCAAGGGTGGATTTCGGCACAGTGTCTTGATATTCCTGATGAGTTGCAGGGAGATTGGGAGGATTTTCTGCGAATTTTAAGACATTCGAATATTCAACTGACCAATAGGGTTGATGAACTTATCTGGGATCATCATCCTTCGGGATCATACTCTCCAAAACATGGATATATCCAGCTGAATGTGGAAGCACATAATAGGGATTTGGTGTGGTGGTGGAAAATTATGTGGAAATTAAAGTGTCCGAGTAAAACAAAATTATTTTTCTGGGCTATTCTGGAAAATAAGGCTCCAACATGGGATATTCTGCAAAAACGTTTTCTCCAGGGTCCGGGGATCTGTTCACTTTGTAGGGATGTGGAGGAGACTATATCTCATCTTTTTGTTCACTGTCGGTTTTCTCAGGCAGTTTGGACTGATATTTGTAAATATTTGGATATCAATGTTAGGTGGCAGGGTGAGAGCGTTATTGAAGCGTCCCATTTGTGGTGGACGGATCAAAAGGCCTCTTCCATTCGGGCTTTCCCCTGTATATTCGCCTGGGGAATATGGCTAACCAGAAATAAGATAATATTTCATGATTGCAGGGTTCAGATGGAGACCGTTGTGGCACAAGCTGTTGCAATTATACAGCATTTCAAGGAACCTGTAAAAGTGCTTAAAATTCGACTTGTGCGTGAGGAACAGATTGACATTCTTAGGCCGTGGGCTTATTTTGATGGGGCTTCAAAAGACCATCAATCATTGTGTGGAGGTGGGGGCGTTCTATACAAGTCTGAGTTCCATTATTTTCATATTGTGGCTG
>LPNX010863677.1:2374-36314 GCA_001517045.1 Pseudotsuga menziesii | reverse complement strand
AGGTTAAAGCAGTCCTTTACACAAATTACTTTTTCTCATGTCTACAGGGAGAGAAATGTGATGGCCGATCAGCTGTCCAAAGAAGCGACACAGCAGCATTTGGCTTTTGGCACTTGGAGGATTACTTCACACTTACCAGAGGGCTCCTTCAGTTACTATCACAGACCGTTTCATGAGGGTTTTGTGGCACAGATTTGAGTCATTTGATCAGAATTCTATTGACAAGTGATGGTTTTAATTATGTTCATAGTATTTGTGTTATATTGTTAGTATCATACTTTGCAACAGGATGATGCGAGATTGTCTCGGTGACGATGGTGCAATGGCACAACATTGTCGACCAATCTTTGTTTGTGTGGGACAGAAGTCATAAAGATGTCCTTTTGTTGAAGTATTTTCCAGGTATAGATTGTGCTGCGTTTTTAATAGGCCTGGATTATATGTTATATTTTGGAGATGAGTTTAATTGTTGAAGTATTCGCCAGAACGTTTCATGCTGGTTTTGGGGCACATATTTGAGTCATTTGGACAAGTGATGATTTTAATTCTGCACAGTATTTGTTTCTATATGAGGGGTCAGCATCATACTTTGAACTGGATGGTGTGAGATTGGGTGAACATTGTCGACCAATCTTTGTTCGAGTGGGCCAGGATCTAGACATAAAGATGTTCAATATTCACCAGGTAGAGACTGAGAGTTTTTATTTAGGCCTGGCTTATATTTTGGAGAAGAGCTTAGTGGAGAGGCAGAGGACTATGCAGAGATATGGTTCTCTGTTTTTGGTTAGCCTGGTTTTGTTGATGGTTTTGTTTTTGGATAGTATGAGACAGTTGATATGTTGATAATATGTGATAGTCAATTTGTGAAAATGTAGGGATCTTAGTTATCCTTTACATGTGCAGAATGTAATTTTTTTTTCTTTTATGAAATAAAATTACGACTTTTTCCGAGGAAAAAAAAATTGGTTAATATAAAATACAGTTCATTTTGATTAGTCCCTTGAATGTTTTAGTAAGAGTCTGAAATGAAAAACTTAGGATAAATAGTTTGAAAGTTGCTTAGATTTGCGTGTCAACAAAGTTTTAGTTAGAGTCTGCAATGAAAAACTTAGGATAAATAATTTGAAAGTTACTTAGATTTGTGTGTCAACAAATTAAAATGACGGCAAGGCCGTTCATAGAGTCCCTGCTAGTCGAGGGCGGGGACTAATAATAATAATAAGCTTTTATTTATACTATCTGGAAAGCAATTATTATGTCATTCGATTCACATGTTTAAAGCAAAGAAATAAATGTATCCATTATTAATACTAATAAGCTTTTATTTATACTATTTGGAAAGCAATTATTATGTCATTCGATTTTATTGGTGATTGGTTATTCTTGAAAGTTAGCAATGGTAAAAGTGTTTGGACTGGACAAGATCCATGGATCGATTGCTCTGATTTCTTGTGATTTCTGGAGGGAATGACTTCAATATCTTTAGACAGTTTTGGTTCACTGCGATTGATTTAGAACTTAATGAATATGAGAGCCGTAGTTGGGACAGATATTTAAGGTCACTAGCTGATAGCAATGTATATCTTAGTGACACGGATGATGTCATGTTATGGGTTAAGAATGATAAAGGTGGCTGCTATGCTCCCAATTTGGGGTATTTGGTTCTTAGAGAGGCTGAAGATCTTCCTCCACTTGTTTGGTGGTGCATGAACTTATGGAGTCTTAATTGTCCATACAAGACTAAGATTTTATTACGGCTTGCTCTTGAGGGTAAAGTTATGGTATGGGATGCTTTAGTCTATAGATTCAAAATTGGTCCCTTTGTGCATTGGTTGCTGAAGATATTGCACACTTTTTTTTGTCCATATATAAAGGATTTGTGCCATCATATCGCTACTCTCACCTGTGTTCCATTTGTATGGTGTGGTATTGGATTACAAGAAGCTTGGCATTCATGTATTAATAATTTCAATTATCATTCTTATGATGTGCTCCCGGTTTTCATCATCCGAGGAGTTTGGCTTGCCAGGAATCACGCCATTTTCAAAGATGTGTTCATTCCCTCTCAGATATATGCAGGGAAATGTCTTGGTGTCTTTAAATCCTCTCCTCAAGGAGCTCCCATCAAGCCTCCCCAAACTCATACGGTTGTTGTCACTGATTTCTCTATTCCTTGGGCTTTTGTGGATGGTGCCTCTCAAGGCAGGTCATGGACTGGTGGGATTATATTTTCTTATGACTTTCATTGTCTATCTTTTGTAGCAGGGCTTAGTGATGTCACCAACAACCATGCTGAATTTGCAGTTTTTAAAATCTTATTGAATCTTGCTCATTCACTTGGTATCATGCAAATTTAGATTTATGGTGATTCTAAACTTGTCATGGATTGTTTGAAGCTCGACAAGCCTCCATGGAACATTTTCTTATTACCTTTGTATGAGGATATCAAATAGATCAATACACTTTTTCATTGTATATCCTTCATGCATATTTACCATGAAAGCAATTCAAAGGCAGACCTACTCTCCAAACAAGGCCTTCTTCTTCCTTCTGGCTCTATGGAGAAATAAGAGAAATTTGTTGGACACACCGAGCACACTAAGAGGGGGGGTGAACAATGTGTATAACTCTTGTTACTTTTTCAACGTTAACAATCATCAAGATCTAATTCAATATTATGCAGAGCACGTTATTATCATTATACATATAATCATCACATAATAAGCAAAACAAAACACAGTACACAAACTTTTTACATGGAAACCCAAGTCCCGGGGGAAAAACCAGGAAAGCCTTATAATAATGGTTTTCCAGGAACAACCCCCTTATTACAATGACTTAAATTCTCCAACTACAACTGGAATGAGGCTACAACCCTATGATTTACAGGCTATAACCTAAAGGAAGCTCCAACTCCCTAGTTCTCCTGCTTCAACCGGAGGTAGGCTACAACCCGCTTTCCTTGCCCCGTCCAGCTACCCTGATATGAATATAGAAACTACTAAACCACGACCGCACTGATCTTGCAAACCTGCTGATAAACACATGTAATACACTGCACAATTTTTACCACGCTACACAACCACTACTACTACTAACCATTGCTCATCATTTGATCACTACTCATCAACTGATCATTTTCCACTGTATCACGCTACTCATCAACCCATCCAATCAAGTTCTACCAATCAATCTGTTGCTCACATCAACCGAATTAGTCAATTTGAGTCTAACGAACTATACACCAAACTTAGTTTGCCTTAGTCAAACCAACTACTCATACAACTCAGCTAGTATGACTCATACCAACTGCACATAAAGCAACTTGTGTCAATCCTGCTCAATTGAACCAACCCGTACCAAGCTTTTAAAAATCACAAGATGAAGAAACAATACACAAACCAAAATAAACTCTCTATCATGTCATCACATAGCCCTCTCAACAAGTTTCCAACGAGCTAAAAATTTTGTAATTCTAATTCCATATAAGAAAGTTATGTCAATTTTAGTGAATCTCTTCAATCCTCAAAGATGCCCAAAAATTTATCCTCCACAAAGTTTCACACTTTTCTCCAAGAGTTGTGAAATACCAAAGAGAGACTTGATTGATGAACAAATGAAATGTTTGATATTATATTTATATAGGTCATGGAGGAAAGTTAGTACCTCAAACTGGGCCGACATGCAATTCAAAATTACAAATAATTAAATTCTCTTTTGTTTGGTCGATTGACCCAAAAAGGTGGGGTACACCAACTTCAAAAATTCATACATATTCAACTGTAAGGAGTTAGAAGGTGATCCACATATCAAAGGAAATGGATTTACGATGACTATCTCCCTATGATGGGTTTATTTGCAAATTCTTTGTCTGATACCCTTAAATTTTTCAATTTGTTCAGGACTTCAAATATTCCACACATAAATGTGCCAAAGACCATGTTACCTTATGCATAAGTTCCAAGGTCAAAGGCTTCAATGGACATCATCAAAGGCATGAGGGATTCGATGGTCTTCACATCTACAAACTTGACATCAACAAGGAGGAGGGATCCACCATATACTTATCATATCAAGGGTATCAAGGACCCCAACACCACCAATCAAGTGGGAACAAAGACTTTTTCAAGAATATCATCATCATATTCGAGGTCTCCATATCATTAAAAACATATGCAATTGTTCCACTATACATATTCATTACAATAAGAGTACCAACAGCCCAAAAGAGGGGTACAAATACATCACCACTAGTTTATAACACCTTATGGGCTTCATATGCATGATCACAAGGCTACAATAGGTCAATGACCATATAATGTCCAAGGGTTATCAAACCCCCATATGTGTGGGTTCAAGACCCAAACTTCCAAGGACACCAAAGACCCCATAAGAATGGGTTCCAACATACCACCATAAGTGTGGGTTCCAAGACCAAAGTCTCCATATGCAAGAGGAACAAGATCTATGCTTGTGGACTCAAGGACCCCACAAGAACTCAACAACCTCAAGACCATCCAACGCAAGCAATGGGCTCCAACATCAACACATCAAGGAACTTACACACATGAGCCACATCATCCATCCAACAACCAATCAAGAGACCAAAACAAGTACAATCATAACAAGCGGCACAAAGACCAATAACCAAAGATCAACCAAGATTAGGGAACTCGACAATGGATTCAAATGGGACCAAGATACAACTTAGGGGCACTTGACCAAGTCAACGGGAAACCAAGGATTTTGGCATTGTTTCAAGTCCTCCAAGGGCTTCAAGCTTGGGCTTGGACAAGGTAAGGGCTCCTCTGACACAAACAACCACAAACTAAACACTAACTCTCAGGGGCTCCACAAGGGGCCCCAAGGACTCAACAGTTGGCATCAATGACCAGACACTGTTGGCATCAATGAAAACTTAATCAACAAAATATTTTGCTATTACTGCCAATTTGGGCGTGATTCAGTTTTAAACTGTTCCTATAGTTGATAATCCTTCATGCAGATATCCATGTTTGTCTATACCTTTATTGTATATGTTTTGGATTGAATTAGTAAGGGCGGACTAAAGAGATGTACAAATATATATGGATTTTAGCTGATATATATTGTACTCGACTGTATTATGTATGGCCAAGAGATCTATAAAACAATATGGTTTTATATAAATAAAGTTGTGATCTATTTTCTATGAAAAAAAAAGCTTTTATTTCAGCACACAAAATGTAAATGATTAAAGCATCCCGATGGAAGGACAAGATGGAAAATAACTTATGATAGAACCTCTAAAACATACCCAAAAAAATAATTATAAAATAAGAGAAAAAACAAGCCGAATAGAAAATGTCTTAAATAAAGCCAAATGATTATAAAATAAGAGCCCATTTATATTAGCCAATCACATAAAATATAATTATAATTAAATTAAATTATAAAAAAATATAAATTTAGGTTTCTAAACTTTACATTAGTTAAAATAAATAAAATTTTGCTCACTAGCATAATTAATATTGAATCAACGTTGTATCTATCACTATATAACCCTCTGTGTTGCATGTTGCAAGGCTAATAAAGATACCATATAATTTAATAGGAAGAGCCTTTCTTTAATATAAAAGTTAAGCTTTAAAGATATTTATTTATTTAACTCTTTTAATTTAAATATTAATTTTTAAAATTATTTATTTGATTGAAATAAAATTTATTAATTATATAATTTAATACTTTAATATAAATGTTAAAGATTTAAAGATAATTATTTTATTATTTTTTTAATATAGATATTAATTACATCAAAGGTATTATTAAGGAGACAGTTCTTCGATGGCTTTCATCGTTTGTCAAGGACCTATGAGGAGCCGCCCCTTGTCCACCGCTTAAAAGCGACTTAAACGTTAATGAGGATTTAATTATAAGTTTAATTATCTTACAATAAAGACAAGTTTACGTGTCCTTTTTATAAATATGATCGAACAAGTATCCAGGGCTCGTTTACATGTTCTTTTCGACGACCTTTCCAACGTTTAATCTTCCAGCTGTTGCTTTTCTTATATTTTGACAGCCAAAGTATTCAAACAAGCACAAAATAACTTTTGGCAAATCTCTGTTGTCTCTACAATTTGGAAATTACTGGCTTAGGTTCGAGTTGCTTTCTAATCTAGGGATTTTATAATAAAAAACCCGAAAGAAAAAATTCATAACATTTGACAGTCCCGGGGCTAGGCTTCTGTGATTCAATATCAGTTCAATTTTGAAGTTTTGACTACTTTGTGTCTCAATAAACTTAAAATGTTTTGACTACTTTGTTTATCGTCTTAATTTTAAATTTGAGTTTTCATAAACCAAAACTTTGAATGTTTAGACTAGTTTTATTTTCAATTTTGAATTAAAAATTTACATAGTTTTTTCCATCATATTTTTTAACATTTTTTACCAAATCAAAAAATAAAAATGGTTTAAGTTACCAATATAAATGGTTAATATTTGAAAGAATAAAACATCCATATTTAAATTACTTTTAACCCTTTTACTAAAATATTTAAACTAATTAACCATTATAGATATCAATCATTACCCTCTTAATTAGTATTTAAGGGAGAGACTAACGAAATCGAATATAGAATCAAAATCCCTCCTAAGTAGTATTTAAGAAGGAAATTATTAACGTAAAGTCTAAGAAGGAATTTATTTTACATTTAAAATCATTTCATGTTAAGTCCTTAATGATGGCACATTGCCCCCTATATTGTGATGCATTACATATTATTTATGTTGACTTGGGTCTATTAGTTGTTATTGTACACCTTTGCCTCCTATATATAGGAAGGAGATATTCTCATTTTAGTCATCATTGGATATTGTCTTATCTTGGGTACACATGTACATTGTGTAAAGAGGTTCCTCCCTTGAAGATGATTGTTATTTATCTATGTTATTCATTATTAAGGCATAAATTACTCTCTTTTGGTCTATTTCTACTAATTTTATGTTATTTCTCAGACTTGGTTGCATAACATTTGGTATCAGAGCTCTTTCCTCGGTTCTGGTTTCTAAAAAACAAGTCATCTTGGAATTTTCGCTACAAATTTTCTTATATAAGGATACAGAGATTGAAGTTAAAAACCCACTTCTCAAAAATGTCGAACTATCTCCAATCTAAAATTCAAATCTTGATCCATTACAGTTTCAAAGATAATTGCGTAGAAATCCAGGGTTTTTTACTAGTCCAAAAACCTAGTCTAAAACATGTGTTATAGGGAAAAAGGTCATATCTGAGGATTCGAGATCCAAATTGAGTGAGACTAGTTATATCCTAAAGAAGACGGACCAAGGCATCTGTGGTAGAAGTTTTAGCTACATAAACAAAATATTGGACACGTGGCATATAGTACAAGTTCGTTATTAAGGATAGGCCAAAAATAAGAAGCTTTGGGAGATTTGCAATAACGCTTTGTTGAAACATCCAAATTAGGTCATACCTATGACATTGGAAAGAGGATGCATCAGGTTAACATTGGTCGAAGTTTTAGACCCAGAGGAGTTGAAATTAAAATTTTATCTCAGTTAGAAGTTGTCCCTAAAACAATCTTCTACTCGGGGTTTGAAAAAGGTATGTCATTTTGCATATGAATAGCTTTGAGTAAAAGGATCTATTTGTGGTAAGCCCTAGGGTGTAATATATATTTATTGTTTAAAATGCCACCAAACGGAAGTGGAAAGAAACACACTCCACTCAAACCCCCAGAGGATTCATCTCCGACATACGATGAAATGGAAGACATATCTTTTAGAGTGTCCAAGTTGGAAGATATGATTAAAGGAAATGTGAAAATTGATGACTTAGTTAAATTGGAAAAGAAGATGGCTAGTAAAGAGGATCTCAAAGGGATGGATAGAAAATAAGGTCTTCGATACTTGAAGGAATTGATAATGGATATAAAAAACAGTTGTATTCCTCGTGTATCTACTAGAGAAGAGGATAAGGAGGAAAAATAGGACTTATTCCAGTCACGTCTGGAGAAAATTGAAAAACAATTGGAGAGTAGGAAGTTGGAGTCCTCAAAATTTTATGATTCACTACAACATCATGGGTTCAGTTCATGTCCAAGGAACTACTTTATCCCCAAGATTGACATGAGAAAGTTTGATGGCAAGGATCCAATCACGTGGATTTTTCAGATGGAGCAATTCTTTGATCTACACCAGGTGCCCACTTTGCAAAAGGTAACTATTGCATCCTTATATTTAGAAACTGGTCAATTTATATGGTACCAATGGCTTTGTGAACGTAAAAAGGACTCTATTATCTCTTGGTTTATATTCATGGAAGAATTGATTGCACATTGTGGGGGTATAAATAACAACACCTTCTTTGTCCTGTTGGTAAATATCAAGCAAAAAGATATAGTTATCGAGCACATCACGCAATTTCAACACCTAAGTCTCACAATGAAGCATATTTTAGAAGATAATTTGTTAAGTCTCTTTATTGGAACCTTGAAATATAACATTCAACATGAGGTGTGTCTCTTTGAACCATCATCCCTATATAAGGCTTTCATGATGGCAAGGAAGGTTGAAAGTATAAATATGGCAATGATTATTATAAAGGCCTTGTCCAACACATATAGACAAAATAATGTTCCTTGTTCTAAACCACCACAAAGGTTGATACCCCAACAATTAGATGAAAGAATATCAAAAGGATTATGCTTTAATTGTGACAACAAGTATATTAAGGGACATAAGTGCGATGAGAAGAAATTATTCTACATAGACTATGAAGAGAAAGAACCAAAAGAAGAGGAAGCATCTCAAGAAGAGACGACTTCAGAAGAAACATAAGAGGATACTTCAAAAGAAATTACTCCCACCATATCTTGTCATGCATTGGTTGGAATTAGCATTTATCAAACTCTCAAGATCAAAGGATACATCAAAAAGAAGAGGGTAACAGTGTTAATTGATTCTAGCAGTACTCATATTTTGATTCACTGTAAATTATCCAAAGTTCTTAATTGCTTTGTATATCTAGCACAAGAGTTTCAAGTTATGATTGCAGATGGAGGAGCTATAAATTGCTCAAGGAAATGCCATAATATCAATCTTGTTATGGGGGAATATGTATTGAGTAGTCCGATGATTGTTATCCCAATGTGTGGGGTTGAAGTTGTATTAGGTGTCCAATGGTTACAATCATCGAAAATAATGTCTTTTAATTTTCAAAAACTTTTCATGAAACTTTCACGAGAAGGAAAATAATATGAGTTAAATGGTGTCACAGAAAAACTAAACAAGGTGATAAGCTCTAATGGTATGAAAAAGTTGTTGAAAAAGGGACATCAAGGTGTAGTTGCATAATTATGCTCATTAGATGTTCAAACCTCAAAGTTCCATATCTCCCCATATCTCCAAAGGGTATTAATAAGCATTCTAAGGTATTTGAAAATATTCCCAAAGGTCTTCCACCTATTCGAGACTTTGATCATTCTATCCACTTAATTCTAGACAATGTTCGTCGTAACATCAGGCCTTACCGATATCCCTATAGCCATAAGAGTGAAATTGAGTATATGATTGTTGATATGTTAGAGGCGGGCATAATTAGGCCTAGCCAAAGTTATTACTCTGCACCAGTGGTAATGGTACCCTAGCTAGATGGATCATGGCATATGTGTCCTGATTATAGAGAGCTCAACAATATCACTATTAAAGATAAGTTTCCCATTCCTGACATTGATGAATTGTGAGACGAATTACGTGGAGCAGTTGTCTTCTAAAAGTTGGTTATTTGTTCTGGGTATCATCAGATTCAAATACAGGATGAAGGCATCCCCAAAACAACATTCAACTCATGAAGGTCACTATGAATTTTTGGTCATGTCATTTGGTCTCACCAATGCACCTTCCACGTTTCAAGGTTTGATGAATTCTATTTTCAAGCCTTTCATTAGAAAATTTGTGCTCGTATTCTTTGATGATATACTAATCTATAAAAAGTCTTGGGAAGAACATATTCAACATGTTGGCAGGGCACTACAACTACTAAAGGAGAAATAATTATATACAAAACACTCAAAGGTTCCAAGGTAGAGTATTTGGGTCATATTGTATCTCATGAAGGTGTCAAGGTAGACCCTAACAAAATTAAATCCATGATGGACTGGCCGATTCCAAAAACACTGAAGAATATTTGAGGATTCTTAGGTCTAATAGGGTACTACCTCAAGTTTGTTCGGAACTATGGAAGAATAACAACTCCTCTAACAACATTACTGAAGAAGGATGCATTTTCTTGGAGTCCAAAGGAAACTCAAGCTTTTCAACAACTCAAAGAGACAATGTGTAAAGCTCCTATTTTGGCGACACCAGACTTCACAAAAAACTTTATTGTTTGAATGTGGTGCTTCAGTAAATGGAATTGGACCTTTACTAATGCAAGAAGGACACCCTCTTGCCTTCACAAAGCATCCAATCAAGGGAGAGAACTTTAAAAATCCCATTTATGAGAAGGAAATGTTGGCAATACTACATGCCTTGAAGCAATGGCACCCCTACCTTATGGGGAGACATTTCAAGATTGAAACTGATCATGATAGCCTTAAATACTTCTTGGAATAAATATTCTCTTCATAAGAGCAACAAAAATGGGTGACAAAGATGTTGGGATATGACTTTGAAATCATCTACGAAAAGGGGAAGCAAAATGTTTTCGCAGATGCACTCTCCAGGAAAGATGAGGATGTTGAAGCATTACTCTATGCTACCTTGATCATCCGAACAGATTGGATAGCCGAAGCAAGAGATGAATGGAAAAATGACAATGAAATATGGGAATTCATTAAAACCAGTAAGATCCCAGTGCCTGTATACATTTACGTGGAAATATGACTTGCTATGGTACAAGGATAGCCTATATCTTGGTAAGAGTGCCCAACTCAAGCAAAAGGTACTTTTTGAATTCCACTCCTCACTGATAGGAGGGCACTCATGTTTCTTAAAAACCTACCATAGGGTAAAGAACGAATTTTTTGGGATGGTCTTAAAACTAATGTTCAAGTATTTGTGACAGAATATTTGGTTTGGTAAACAAAATAAAGCGAAAACATTTAAGACCCCAGGTCTCATACGACCACTTTCCATTCAAAACCAAAGGTGGACAAAGGTCTTGATGGATTTTATCACAGTCAGAAGGAAAGAGTGTCATCATGGTGGTTGTTGATAGACTTACTAAATATTCACACTTCTATGCACTATCTCACCCCTTTAAATCAATCACAGTTGCCAATTATTTTATGGAGACAGTCCAAAAACTACACGGTAATCCAAATATTATAGAAGCGACAAGGATCCCATTTTTATTGGAAACTTTTGGACCGAATTATTTTGTTGTTTTGGTACTCAACTGGCTTATAGCTCACCATACCATCCTCAATCTGATGGCCAAATAGATATCATAAACAAATGTTGGGAAGGGTATCTTCGATGTTTTGCTACTGATAAACAAACACAATTGGTCAAGTGGTTACCCTTGGCAGAATGGTGGTATAACACTTGCTTCCATACATCATAAAAAATTACCCCATTTATGGCACTTTATGGCTATCATCCACCATCCACACATCTTCAGTAAGAGACTTATATGAGGTTCAAGCAGTGGAATACCACATGAAGCATGAACAACAAGTTCTTCAACTCTTAAAGGACAACCTGAATCTAGCACAGAATCAAATGAAACAACAAGCAAATCAACACTATAGTGAACAAAGCTTTAATGTGGGGGATTGGGTGTTTTGAAGACTACAACCATATAAACAGATGTCCCTGAAGAACACCAAGAAAAATAATTAATTATCACCTAAATACTAAGGTCCCTACAAGGTGCTACAAAATATCCCTACAAGGTGCTACAAAATATTGGTAGTATGGCCTACAAATTCGAACTACTTGCATCTTCACGAGTCCATCCAATTTTCCATGTTTCTTGTTTGAAGAAGGTAATTGGTGACAATCTACAAGTTCAAACGATATTACCAAAAATTAATGAGGAAGGAAAAATCATATTGGAGGCCCAAAGAAATCACTGAAATAAGATCTAGGAAGCTTTAAAATCGATACATTCCAAAGTATCTCATTAAATGGAAGAACTTACCCGCAGAAGATTCAACATGGGAAGCTGAGTCCTTTATAAAGCAACATCCATAACTACTTTAGCGTTGAGGACAACACTTTTTGAAGGGAAGGGGCATGTTAAGCCCTTAATGATGACACATTACCCCATATAGTGCAGCTCATTACCCCCTATATTGTGGTGCATTACATATTATTTATGTTGACTTGGATCTATTAGTGGGTCTATTAGTTGTTAATGTACACCTTTGTCTCTTGTATATATGAAGAAGATATTCTCATTTTAGTCATCATTGGATATTATCTTATCTTGGGTACACAAGTACATTGTGTACGGAGGTTCCTCCCTCGAAAAGGATTGTTATTTATCTTTCTTATTCATTATTAAGGCGTGGATTACTCTCTTTTGGTCTATTTCTACTATTTTTATGTTATTTATGGGACTTGGTTGCATAACATTTCACAAATATTTTAAAATTTTGTTAATTTTGTTAATTTTGTATTGAATTTTTTAATTTAATTATATTGAATTTGAAAATAAATTTAAAAATATAAGAAAAAGGCTCAGATGTAGGTGTTCATGCAGGGGATCACTAGCATGATGAAGAAAATTAATCACAAAGGAAGGTTTGGCAGGCCGGGGGCCTTAAGCATCCCTGCTCCTGCCTGCCAACTCACTTTTGTCGCTTGTGTGTATTCAATGGCCGTCACCTTAATTAATTGGGAGAAGGAAAAAATGAGTTGGTTTTCCATTATTTAGAACTCTAGTTGGGCCTTATTATGTCCACCACCATGGTCACCTATCGTTGCATTCATTGTTAGGATTGATACTTGGTCCTTCGTTTCATGTCAGCATGATCTAGAGAAAATATCATATATGGAAAACAGATTGATGCTTAGCTCACCATACGAGAGCCTAGGTTGAGGGAAACCTTAAGCAAGTGTCATCTCCTTCTTCTTATAACTCGTCCTTTTGGGAGGACATATAAGGCGACTCTCACCTCCAACCTCCAATTATGGGATGAGATGGTGCACTAACTTAGGTTCCAAATAATGTTTCTAGTGCTTCAATTGTCATGAGGGGTGATTTCATTAGTGGGGGGCTTATTTCTATGGCATTAAGGCAAAGACCGCACAATTAAAGGGGAGGCGGGGGGTGGTCCAGGCAGGAGCGCAACTATGCCAACCCTAAGGTCACTTTCACGGAGTATATCCCTTTGCACATCTAGGTGACAGTAGAAGAAATGGAAGCCCACTCGCTTAAGAAGCAAGTTTAGGACTTGGAGCAGAAGGAAATAAACAACCCCTATTGGAATGTTAAAACCATCTTGGTGTGGGTCCTTTGGGAACAAGAACTTGGTCAGAATGCAATATTGAGTTGGTCTGAGGCATCGAGGAGGAGATGGACACTATTCACTGCCGCTTGGAGGACTTGATGGAGATGGAAGGAGCCTATTATTCACTTTTGAAAATCAATATACCAGCTCTAAGGGGAAGAAAACCCATCCTAATGGAAGCCCAAGCGTGTATGTTCAATCATAGTGTGGTTTCTCTTCTCGGCTTTTCATCATGGACTGGTCTTTTGTTTATGTGTGTTTATATGCTTAGTTTCCCTCTATGGGCAAGTGAAATCATAAGGATGAGGATGTAAATATGCCCTGCTATAGTGTTTATGTTTTGATTTTTGTTTTATGACAAACTTCATGTTCTAGCTTTATAGTTTTGAATCATACACTAAGGCAAAATAATAGTCTCATAACTATGTAATCTCCTTGATAGATAATTTTGTTCTTGTCATGTTAATAGAAAGTTTCTTTCTTATTATTAAAAAAATAATAATAAATAAGAAAGTTCAATGCTTACTATTAAAAAAATAAAATAAGAAAGTTCCGTTCTTACCATTTAAAAAATAATAATAATAAATAAGAAAGTTTCATTCTTACTATTAAAAAATTAATAATAAATAAAACACAATGTTTAAATTTTTTTTAAGTTATACTAAAATAAAATCTATTTTGTTAATTAAAAATTAATCATATTAGTTTATTTTTGTTTATTTAAAATGGAGAATTGATTTTAAAATAAATACATAAAAATATTTATTTTTATTAAAAGCTTCCAAAAAGATAGTGAATCAACTTTTCCACTCTAACTTTCCTAAAATAAAGTGAATTAACTTTTCCACTTTACCTTTCCTAATAAAGTAGTAAGTAGTTCTTGAGTTTTATATAAGAATAGTTTAATAATAAGAAGATAATTAATAAACATTATATAAATATATATTAGCATACCCTCAAAGTGGGGAAATAAAACATTGAAGAAAACTTTGATTTAAAAGTAAATATATATTCGAGAGCATATATATACAAGAACATATATGAAATGTCTTTGGATTTTTAAAATCAACAGGTTTGGTTTGTGTAGAGTTAGGGTGAGGGAGAGTTGAGCTTCAAATTGTTCAAGAGTGGAATATCTCAAATTGTTTTATGTTCTTCTTCCATATCTCTTCTTAGTAGTTTTTCCATTTTATTGGAGCAATAGCGGATACCATGTCAGTTTTTGTTACTTCCAATTATTTTTTGTAAACTTCCAATAGCAGGTTTAGTGCAATAACCAATACTTTTCATTTGGTCATACCTATAACAAATGCTCCTGAATTAGATGCCATATTTGGAACTGCTTTTCGGTAAACAATGCCCACTAAATTTGCTTGAACTAAGCATGTTCCATCTGGATCTTACTCTATATTCTATCCATTTCCACCTGGATTTTCATAACCAATATTAAGAACAAAAAAAACCACTACCAAAAGGAACTATCGCAAAAATATGCATAGTAATTAAATATCCCTCCAATATCAAATTGATGAACTTGAGTTGCACAAGAAAGATTGAACTATCTGAAGAACGATTATGATATACATACGGTAAGTTCATATTTATAAAATGTCTAGAGAACAATTTGAAGTGAAGATACATAAACAATCAAATCTTTACTAGACTTGTAGAGAACTTTGATAAAAATGTTATTAAATTGAGATTGGCATGGCATGTATGGGCTTTTCATTTCTGCGCGTGAGGGGAAGGGTTCCATCATATTAACGCACAACGGGCCTCCACCATCCATCATTTCCCATGCATGACAAAGTTATCAAATCTAAGTCCATATGAAATAATTATTCAAACATAGTTAAATATTCCAAAATATTAAACTATATTTATTCAAAACATATCATGTCAATTCCGTAAGTGGTTTGTTAATTGGGTAGATGGAAAGTTAATATCACACTAATATTTATGTAAGGAGAAGCTTGTTGAGGAAGTCTATAGATAATGCTTGATCCTTCCAGCTGTGGAAGCCTCTAGATGTGAAGAGTCGACATATTATAGAAGAGTCTAGATACGACATGTTTTGCATATATCAGTAGGGGGGACACATGTGCATATTAAAGATGTCAGTAGTGGGGAAACATGTGCATATAAGAGATGTTGTAATGGCTGTAGGAGTGGGGAAACATGTGCATAGAATAAGAGAGATGTTGTATGGCTGTAAATGTTTTTTTGTTCCAGTTTGATGAAGGAATAAACTATTACGTTTTGTCTTATTTTGTTTCTGTGTTTCTATTTTGAATATTATACAGATTCCTGACCTGCAACCCAATCATGCTTCTGTTAGCGCCTTCAATTGAGCTAATAACTCTATTTTCCTATATTTTGAGAGTCATCTACCATCTCTGGTATGCTGGATTATGTGCCTCGTCGATGAGTCCTCCTGTTGCTTTGTGTTTTGACAACCAAGTCCGGTATGTTGGATTATGTGCCTAGTAGTGGTCGCTGATGTGTGTCCTGCTGCTTTGCGTTTTGACAACCAAGGCCGTAAAGCTTGTGTAGCATGCATAGTAGTTGTCTCGAGACAGACGTTAAACCTCCATTGGTAAGAGAAAGGAAGTCTATCTAAATCGTGGCCCTGCCTCTTTTGGAGTTGTTCCCAGTTCCACTGATTTATGGTTTGTGTTAAAAGGTGAATTGTGGTAGTTTGTAATGCTAGTAGTAAGAGCAGTGAGAGTTTGTGGAGGCCACGTTTATTTTGAGAAAACAATGAAGATTCTGACCAGATGAAAGCTAGCTCATGTTGAATGGAAGACTCCATGTTGACTGCGTGTGGATGACTACTAAAATCCCATGTGAATTTATAGAGATAGAGCTGCCTATATGTTGCGAGGTGCAGCTAGAAATTCAAACTGAAGGGTCGTAACCCTGGCAGAATTGGAGACAACCTAGAAGAGAATCTTGCTCACATTGTGTGGAAGAAATTCACAGATGCCATGGAGAATAAGGATAAGCCACTTGGTTGAGTTTCATAGCTGAGATTATACACATTGTTTGAAGACAAGGAGTAGAAGCTTGATGCAAAAGACAACAAAAACAGTTGTGGAATGGTATCAAGTGTTCCAAAGTGGTAAGAAACCCTATCATCAATAGGGCAGGTGCAATTAGGTTTTTGAGGGATATCCTTCTAGTAATTTAACATATTTTGAGGGATGTGCTTATGATAAATATAACATATTTTGAAACTTCTGTAATATTTTGTTTCTGTAGGTTTCATTTTGTGTCAAAAGAATATTTCAAAATCTAACATGTGGTTTTTTCTTGTTTCTTTATGCGGTGTGTTCAAAATCATCCTGATATCTCTTATGTGGGCTTCTTAGAATCAGAATTGTAGGATTAGGTGTTTTTTTCAATAATTTTAGTCATCCTTCTAGGAGCTGGTTTGTAGCTTTGCTACACGGCTGTTAGATTAGCTCCCCACTCCTCTGGAGTGGCTGTTATTTCCAATGCTTTAAAAACCTCCATTCGTTGTTTATTTTTTCTATTATTTCTTGGCTGCATAGGCTGTAAAAACTCATGAAAATTGTACCCATGGAGTCTATTTTCCTAATGGGTAGGATATTCCATCATTTTGCAGAGATTAGCACACCATGAATATGCTTTCTCTGAGGTGATTTGCACTTTTCTCATCATTTTTGTGTAGTTACATCAATTCACTCTGAATTTGTGGTGGCGTTATTTATGATTTTGCAGTGGCCCATCCTTCATTCTGCATGAACATAGTAACTAATTACATCTATGTATTTTCAACAAATTTATAGGTTTGAAGTAGATATGTTAAAGAAATTCGCCATGAGTTTGCCTCTAGAGAAATCCAGACCAGGGGAAATTTCAGCAGGTAGATATGAGTTTGGATGGGGAGCCTCACTAGATGCAGCCATAAGTAAAGGACCCACCAAGCACAACTATGCCACCACCATCATCAGTCCTGCCTTGAGAGGCATTGCTGTAGTTCTAAGCAACGCTTTACTGGTGGTAAGTTACTACAAGATTTTTGCCAAGTATTGCAAAGCTTCTCGTTGGAGACCTTTTTTGAGGAGGAGATGTAGAAGTTTGGATTGTGAAGAGAATATACAAGTTGATGCTTATTCACTGGAAGGATTCCAAGACCCAGAAGGTTGGCAGATAATTACTTAATCATATGATCTAGATGAAGCTGTGATCAGATCCATTCATCTGTGCAGATGTACAATTGGCACGTCTACTCTGCTAGAGAGATTGTGGACACGAGGAGGCTTCTCATTCATTGTTGACAAACAAAACTTGCAAAAAAAACAAGCTCCTTAAATAACACCTTGATTGTTATAAACTATAATATATTGTATTGTAAAATAAGTATTTATACATAACATAATTCAGATAATTAAATAATATATAAAATTATTTGAAGAAACATTAATTTCTTATTAAGATAACAACGATTCGATATGACTTAATAAATTACTATTTTTTCAATGTGGTTCACTCGCCGGCTTGACCGACGAGCTACATCCACGGAATAATTTCAAGAGGGCCCACCCGAAGGGGCCTCACTCTCGGCACACTTCATGCCTAACCCCAAGAGCGTCGAGGAGAATGGATCCCGCGACCTCACTTGCCGGGAGGCCTAACTACGGTTGCTCGACCGCTTGAGCTAACTCTTGGGGCTCTATAAATAAATTACTATTATGAACCACACTTTGTTAATATAATGATATAATTACTTTTTTATAAAGTAAAATAGTTTGATTTCTAATTTATTTGTGTTAAAAAACTATTTTTTTATAAATTATAAATTCAAAAATTATAATTTATTACAATGTTTTTCCTTTCCATTTTTCGTCGAAGACAAAAGAAAACAACTTTTTCATATAAAGTTTGATTACATATCTCATTATTTCTAATTTATTTATGTTAAAAAAAACTATTTTTTTGGCAATGTTTTTCCTTTCCACTTTTTCGTCACAAGACAAAAGAAAACAACTCTTTAAGATGAAGTTTGATTACATATGTCATTATCTTTAAAGTATTGTTTAAATTTAACTAATTAAAAATATATGTTTATGTTTTCTATAATTTATAAATTTGGTGAAGAATATAAGTTCTTTGCAAGTGACGTATTTAAATTAAAGAAATAGTCGTATACATTAATAATAAGTGTTGTATGGCAGCGCAGTCCCTGCCTAGGTAGGACGTAGCTATGACTTTGTTTATTAGTGGATTGTTAATCGTTTATTGTTGACCGTATTGCTTATGGGTTGGCTATATTGTTTACGAGCTGATCTTATAGCATCAATAAATAAATAAAGGTTAACGGCAAAACCCAACATTAAACGGTTCAAAGCAACTTGTGGAATACTTATAAGCACTAGTGATTGTTTATGCTCTCTACTGGATTTCTTTATTTGTGAGTCCATAAATTGATTCTAGTTCTTGATTAAGCGTTGTGAGATATGTTAACATGTGCTTGCACACTATAAAGTTTCAACGCTATCTCAGAGGTGAAATCTTAGGCAACAGTAACATCTGTTGGAGAGAGAATCTCTATACTATATTATGCTTTGTTATAAGTGTTGTATGAATCGGTTTTGTTTCAAAGGAGACTATTATGACTTAATAGGAAATTAGCAAGTACTCGTAGGTGTATTATGCTGGTCGCTATGTACTGATTCATCTTATTATTATGTTACATTTGGTGTAATTGTTTTTAAAATATGAAAACTCATTGATATGTTACATTTAATGTAATTGTTTTTGAAATATGAAAATTGGATAATTATGGATATGCAATTAAATTTGTTTTAATTTTAAAAAGCTTTATGATGTTATTAATAACATTATACTAGTAGATTGGATCAACATCCTTGCAGATTTGACATCATTATATCTTTGATATGGAATATGTTGTGTAGAGACTAGGCTTCTTTTTAAAAGTAGTAGGGTAAATGACATATAATTAATGCAAAATTATATAAAAAACCAATGCAAGTTAATAATCTAAGATCATTCAATAGAGGATACAAAGGTTTTGGTAGAGAAAACCAATGCTAGAGATTATAAAGGTGTCCCTTTACCCACCTATTTTCCAACCTTAAAAGTCGTCTTGGGACATAATCTCAATGTCCCCCCAATGATGCAATATAGTAAATCCCAACACCTTATTAAGGTGATGTCACTCAATTACTTTGTTTTTCCTACTTTAAACTTTATAGTTAGTAAAGTTGTTGGGTTATCCTATGGTTGTTTTAGTTTGAATGTTATTTAATATTAGGCTTTGTTAGACTTACACCATACTAAAGAAAACATGTAGGTAACCAGAAGCACGTGACATGGGTCACTGACATAATGAACTGGATTTGGAACTAGATTTAAATAAAGATAAGAATGGTATTTAGGAAAGGAGTGTACCGAAGCTTGGAAAATAACCCCAAATCCAATCGGTGATAACTTGCTTACTCACTTGCATGGAAACGTTCACCAAACTCTGGTTATTGCTTGCTTTCTTACTTGATTATTACTTTCTAATTTTATTACTGCTAGCTGGTCGATTAACTGGGCTTGCTTTTATGGACGAGACTGTTTAGTTTGAATTATTGCCTACCTTCTTACCTTACCTCATCCAATGAATTTTTCATTACTGAAGGTTGTCTCTCCTTTTAGTCGAACGTGCTTCGCATCCTTTTCATGATGTTTCTCTACATTTGTAGATCAAGGGAAGCGTTTGCTTTTCGGTTTTTCGCCTTTATGCTTGATGGCTTTACGATTAACCAAACGAGAGAGATGGATGATGGATTATTTGATTTTACCAACTGTTAGCCCTGCACCTGATGCAATCCCACCCAACAATAGATATAGATTATATTCTTTCATGTCGAGAGAGATCTTACTTACACTAACCAGAAGACCCATGGAGGTTAATACCAATAGGCCCTTACCTGGGGAAGTCCCAAGAAATGAAGCTACACGGTACAGAACAAACACTTGTTTTTCCTACCTCCTGGGGCCCCATCCCACCTTTACCACCTTTCTAGCCTAATAAGTTCAGGACCACTAGTCCCATCCCACCTTTACCAATCCCACTTACCTGGGGCAATAATCGAGAAAAGCTGAATCCTCCTTAAGACACCCGTGCTAGTCTAAAACAAATGTAACATGATACTTGATAAAGAGAGCATGCCATTTAAGAGAATAAGCTGCTACCAAATTTGAATACTTAAAATAATAATGGCACCTTAATCAATACCTCGTTATGATAACAATTTTAATTTATGTGCAAAAGGTTTCTACGTGTACGTGTAATAAGACGTGAAGCTTTTCCAGCAAACGCAGATGTAATGTTTTCAACACAAGAAAAAAAACTAGCCAAAATCTCTTGCATTGCAATAACCCCCAATTGTTGTCCAGATTCATTGAGCATAGAGGCTAGGCTTCCACAACCATTTCTAGTTTTGAGATTTTCCCAGTAAGGAGGCCTGGATCCATCGGCATTACAATAATTAATGAAACTACTGACAAAATGTTGCAAAATTCTCTAAATCTAGATTTGCAAGGTTCGATATAGTGATCATCTTGTATTTCCATTGTAATTTCATTGATCTTTAATTTATGCTGTAATTTTAGTGTGTGTGTTTAGAAGTTAAATTTACATGTTTGGATTTAACTGTGTCTTAGTTTATGTTGTAGTATGGTTAGCAAAGGTCGTTGGTTCTATTTCTTTTCATTTTTGCATTTGCTACCTAATAGGACAAGGAGGGCATCCCTCCTGACCAACAGAGGATGATTTTTGCTGGTAAGCAGCTAGAAGATGGGCGTACTCTAGCTGATTATAACATTCAAAAGGAATCTGCTCTACACCTGGTGCTTTATCTTCATGGTGGTAGTTTTTAAATTTAAAGGCTATGCTGGTCTTTTCGAATTAACTCTCAGGATTTCAATAAATATGTTTCTGTATGTATTTAATTGTTTTGTTGTGAATTGTTTGTTAATGAAGCTAAGACTGATGTCTTGGTCGTTACTACACTGGTTGTTATGTAATAATTCTCTTTGAAAACAAAGACATTATATCTCTTATATTTGCTATAAGAACTAAATTATCATTGTTTAGTGATTTGAGCTAAATTATTATCGTTTAGTGATTTGAAAGGTATGATGTTATTTCTAATTTTTTTATGGATATCATGGAGGATTTTAATTATGCACAGTTTCTGAATGCATGGAAAACAACAATTGTGTTAAACTTTAAGCAACAGGATGCCTTTACCAGATATGAATGCATGGAAAACAACAGCTAGTCAGTTTGAGGGATGAAAACACATCCGAGTTTCTAGTCTTGTGACCAGATTGAGAGCCTACAGGACAAATTTACATAACCCTAACTCAGAGAATGACTCTGCAGGATGGAGAGTAAGTATAGTGGTTTAGCAATGGCTCTCCCATTCCTTATTATGCTATAGACATAATATTGAGCATAGCGATCTAACTTCAAGGGTTGGTTCTTGGGCTCACATGCCTGCCTCGACACAGTATTTTGACATTCATGATGTGTGGGGTATTGACGCAACAATTCTATGTATTGGGTCATGCGATTCTGGTTGAGAGGGTATAGGAGGATTTACCAGTCGCTCACCAGATTTGAATAATATCTCAAATGCTTCACACCTAACAGGATTTGAATGCTCATTGTTTAACAAGTCATTGTTTGTCGAGGACTGAGGCTATAATTGAAAAAAAAAGGGAAGTACCTTCAACAAAAGTTGAGGAAACGGAGGTTGCACTTAGTATCAAGTACCAAGATATTGTTAGACATGGACATGCTACTGCGTTTTAAGTTATTTGCAGATTAGGTTGAATATAACAGTTTAAAGTTATTTGCATATTAGGTTGAATATAACAATTTAGCAAGGTAATATGTTATAATTGATTATTATTTGGAATAGAAATAAAATGTTAATATCACTAACCTGAAAGGAAGGTTGAGCACTTGTGAGGCTATTCATGGAATTCATACCGACCGCGAGATCAATTGTTAATGGCCAATCAACTGCAATATTAATAAGTCCTCTCAGTTAAATTTACCCCCCATGTATGATATTGCAGAAGCATACAATATTTTAGCAGAGTCACCCATAATTGTTGTACTTTCTCCAACCAATAGAATCCTATCCAATGTACATATTAGAAAAATAGAGAATTATTGAAGGAGCTATGAGAACCCTGAAGATGATGATAGTGAAGGAAACAAATGCATGGAAGCTTGAGTAAATTTATGCTTGTAAAATTAGTGCTAGCTTGTATATAACCTTTGATGCAGGGACCAACAGGCAGAAGACAACGGTTGTTACAGAGACAATTGTTGTGGTTGTGACACAGGAAGTGGCGTGATGGGCCATGAGGAGGATGAGAGCGGTGAGGTGGTGACCGCCAAACATAGTCTGGAAGAACAAAAATCAATGCTGAAATTAATGTGAATTTAATGAGAATCAGGAAGATATAGATATACAAATAGATATACTGGTGAAATAGATAGACCCCAAACTTAGGCTAAAATGCAATGGCCAGAAATAACGCTTCAAATTAGCAGCCTATAGAATTGCACATAAATGAATATTTAATTAATAAATTTACTAGCCATGTTAAAAACTTTAGGATAAACTAACAAATATGCAAAAGTCAACCTAGATTAATATGAAGTCAACGTTTGTCGAATACAATAGTACCTAGCCTTCAGCAGGAACTAATAATCTTTTATTTATACTATTTGGAAAGTGATTATTACTATTGAGATTATTCGAATAACTGAGAAGGGGGTTGAATCAGTTATTCCTAAGCTTAAACAATCTTCGACCTTTTAAAATTCTATTAATGTTCACAGATTTACAACCATGATAATGCAACAATTATAAAATAGAAGTAATTGTTATCAATCACACATATGACGAGGACAAAGACAGATATTCATGAGGAAACTTATAAGAGAATTTTTATTTATTATAAATTAACTTTCTTTGAGCACCAACTCAAGTGAGGCTACAACCTTTGTTTTACAAGCAAAAACTTGTGCAGAGCACCAACTCTCTTGGTTTTCTAGCACCCACTAGACTTGTACAAGCTCCAGCTTGCACATAGAATACTACAAGTCTTCCCTAGCACCACCCTACTACCCTTATTCCGTAGATTTAAAATTTGTTAAGTACAATAGGTTGAAAACCAGCTATAGCTATGCTTACCAACTCTGTTACATTCTCTGACCTCCTTCTGCTTCTGCTCATTCAAACTTGGCTCCCTTTGTTGTCTTTGTTCTGTGTATTCTCCCCACTTCAGCGCTTGTCACACATTTCTCTCACCCGTCGTTTTATGCTTTCCAATATTTATTGCCTCTGCATGTTCGTATGCCTAACTTTCAGTTTCATAATTGATAAAAAAACCATTCAATGACCCATGGTAGGAAAGGAACCAAATCGATAAGCATTATAAACTTATTTAACCATCTGCTGCCAGGTTCTTTAATTCATAACTGCTTGAACCGAATTTAGCAACATGACCAAATATTTCTTACGTAACTTTTGTAATCTCGATTCCACAACTTCTGTCCCATGGGCTATCTTTCCAAAATACAGCTTTCTGCAACCTTGGTCTTTCTGCAACTCAATCTTTCTACGATTGAGTTTCCACAACTACCTTTTCGCAAGCTCCTTTCCGCAATTGTGGGCTATGGGTACGCAATTCTGAGTTTTCCCAAAAACTGACTTCCGCAATCATGCGGCTACAATGGCCATTTCCGCAATTGGATTCCAGATTGCGGATCCACCTTCCCATTTTCCCTAAAATTTTCCTTCCGCAGTCGAGATGAAGATTACAGATGTTCCTTCAACTTTTCCCGAAATGGGCTTCCACAAATCTATTTTTGCAACTTCTGAGAGCTGTCGATTTCTTGTGGGCTCCTTCCTTAACTTTGATCTGAGATCAAATGCGGATCTCACCTTAACATTGTTGATCTTCACTTTTCTTTTGCGGATTGCTTATCTCCCGTACAGGTTCACTTCGTGAATCTTTTCCCACCGTCGATCCATCTTTCCTCCTTTAATTTGGTTTGTCCAATCTTTGCCGAGTGAATTGAATGTACTCTTTGGATCATCCATTCTCTGTTGAATGAATTGAATGGACATCATGTATCAACTTCTTGATTTTTGATACTGAAGGTATTCATCCAGGTTGAGTCATGGTTTTCTTCCTCAGGGGAACTAGTTTTCTTGTATACATGAGCAGAGAGCCTAATAACACTCTGATATATGCTTATCTATCCTCCTTGCTATTGGATCATATGCTTGGAACATATGTGTTTCCATTAATGACAACTGCATCACAATCTGATTTGTTTCCATATGATCGCAATACCTATCATAATGCCAACAGTCTCCCCTTTTGGCATTGATGACAACCTTCAAATTCTGGATGCATGTTGCACTTATAATCGTTGACTGCTTATCATTTGCAGCAAAAAAAACTTCTCCCCCTTTTACATCAATGTCAAAGAAGACTCTATAACACAACTCCCCCTATCAAAGTGAACAAGTTATTAGGAATAAGTTATGATACCCAGCTTCTGGTGTAGGTACTCAAACTGTGTCTTTGGTAAAGGTATAGTAAAGATATCAACAATTTGTTCTGTAGAAGGCATGAAATTCAATTGAACCACTCTGTTTATGACCTGCTCCCTTAAGAAGTGATACTTAATTGGTATGTGCTTAGTCTTGGAATGAAGGACTGGATTCTTGGAAACACTGATGGCACTAGTATTATCACAATGGAGAAGATGTGATCAACATATTTTACCTCCAAATCTGCCAGTGGTTGGATCGTCAATAGTAATTGTGTACAACAAGAAGCAGCAACAATGTATTCATTTTTTGTAGTATATAAAGATATCGAGCATTGCTTCTTACTTAGCCATGCAACTAAAGAATCACCCAAGAAGAATGCACCTCCACTTGTGCTCTTTCTTTCATCCAAACAATTTGCCTAGTCAACATCTGAATATGCGGTTAACTGAAGATTCTAATTTCTAGGATACCAAAGACCATAATTCTTTGTGCCCTTCAAATATTTGAATATCCTCTTAACAACCACGAAATGACTATGCTTAGGAGCAGACTGAAATCTATCTACCATTCCAACATCTTGCATTATATCAGGACGAGATGTTGTGATGTACAAAAGACTACCTATCATTGATCGATATGTTCTTTGATCAACATCAGGTGAGGGATCATCCTTTCAAAGCTTACAACCAACAACCATAGGTGTACTATCAGATGGAGAATCTTCCATCTGAAATCTCTTCGACATCTCCTTCAAATACTTCTCTTGGGAGAGAAATAATCCTTCAGAACTCTAAATAATATGGAGACCAAGGAAGAATGAAAATTCTCCTATCATTGACATCTTGAACTCAGATTGCATGTAATTATCAATCCATTGAACTGAAGAATCATTAGTACATCCAAAAATAATGTCATCCACATTAACCAAAACAACTAATAATTCATCACCTTCATATTTGATGTACAAATAACTGTCAACAATACCTTTCTTGAATCCTTTGTCCTATAGATACTTACCTAATATATAATACCAGACTCTTAGTGCTTGTTTCAATCCATATAGCACCTTCTTCAGTTTGCAGACATGGTCAGGATTGTCTGTCAGTTGGAATCCTTAAGGTTGCTGCATATAAACTTATTCTTCTAGACCTCCATTGATAAATGTTGTCTTAACATCCATATAATACACTTTGAAGTTCTTATCACTGGCATAGGCAAGAAACATTCTGATGGCTTCCAATCTTGCTACCGGTGCAAAGGTTTCATCAAAATCATGTCCCTCAACTTGTGCATACCCCTTACAGACCAATTGAGCTTTGTTCCTCACAATTTGTCCTTGTTCATTCATCTTACTTTTAAACACCCATTTGGAATCTATTGCATTCTTATCTGTAGGTATAGGCACAAATTCCCAAGTTTTATTCTTCTCAATCTGATCAAGTTCTTCATTCATGGCTCTAATCCAATCTTCATCCTCACTAGCTTCTTCAAAATTCTTAGGTTCAATCATTTATAGAAAAGCGACCTGATATTATTACGAAGCTTTAATAAATTTTCTTCTTGTTTAAACTCCTTTATCCTTGTCACCAATTATCTGATTTTTCAGGATGATTCATTTTAACAATTCTGGAAGGTTCTTTTGTTTCTGTATGTTGTTTTGACTCTACCTGAATGTTTGTACTTTCATCATCTGACTCTTAATCTTCCTTTTCCGATTCTTGGACCTGTTCTTCCTCAATTCCAACTGTATCCTCTGTATTTGATTCAATAATGCTTATCTGACTATCATTCACAAGAATTCCTTCATCTATTTTAATGTCAATACAGTCAACCAATTTATGCAACCTTTTATTAGAGCATATGTATCCTTTATTGTTTGTGGCATATCCTAGGAAAATACCTTCATCAGCCTTGTCATCATATTTTCCAATATGTTCATAATTATTTTTAATATAACATTTACTTCCAAAGACTTTAAAATGTTTAATAGAAGCAGGTCTTCCAAACCACAGTGCATAAGAAGTCATATCGTTGTTTGACCTTAGATGAACTTTGTTAAGAATATGGACAATTGTGTGAATTGCCTCTACCCAATATGTCTAAGCAATATTTTTTTCATTCATCATTGATCTCGCCATTTGCTGAACTGATATGTTCTGTCTCCCAACTACTCCAATATGCCATGGAGTCCCAAGAATAGTATACTCTCTTTTTGTTCCATGCTTATTACAAAATTCTTTGAAGTTTTCTAAACTAAATTCTCCTCCTCTATCAGACCTTATTGTCTTCAGTCTTTTACATGCTTGATTCTTAGTCAGAGCCTTAAATACTTTGAACTTTTCAAAATGCTTCATATTTTTCCTTCAGAAAGACAACCCATGTGAGTCTAGAGTAATCATCAATGACCAACATAAAATACCTTTCTCTTTTTGTGCCTTCCTTCCTTGATGGTCCACACAAATCCATATGCACTAACTGAAGAGGCTTATTTGTTGATGTGAAATTCTTATATTTAAACTGCGTGCAAGTCAACTTTCCCATTTGACAAGATTTATATACAAAAGCATATGGCTTTGATATTTTTGGAAGATCTTTTACTGCTTCATTTTTTCTAAGCTTGATTATGTGATCAAAGTTTAGGTGTCTGAGTCTCTTATGCCATATCCGACTTTCATCATGCTTGCTTAAATTACATTCTTCTTTTTCTTCTTTCAAAACATAGACATTGTTTTTTGTTCTTATTCCTTTTGCAACTAAATGTCCTGAGGGTACATATTTTATTTTACAATATATAGAAGTGAAAACAACTTCACACCCTCTGTCACATACCTGACTGGTACTAAGGAGATTATGTTTCAGACCATCTACAAACAACACATCTTGAGCTTTCCCTTTTCCATTACTCAAACCTACCATTCCTTTTCCCTTGATTTTTCTTGGAGCATCATTTCCAAAAATCACATTTCCTGATTTATTTTCACTTAGAGATATAAACTTACTTTTATCACCAGTCATATGTTTGGATAATCCAATGTCAATATACCCAAGGTCCTTTTGCTTTTGAGCATAAAGTACTAATCCACACTTGTTACTTTCTTTCTTCTTCCACACTTTAATGTTTTCAGTCGAGTAATTCATTCTTGAATCTGGTCTATAATTCTTTAGTTGACATTCCAAGGCTTTGTGTCCATAATTATAACAAATATAAAATTATGGCTCATTGTACAATAGATCAAAAGGGTTGGTATGTCTATTGTGAATTCTTCTTTCAGTTGTAAATTGTGTTGTATGAAGTTGTTGGTTACTCAATGACTGTCTTGTTCTATGTTGCAGCAATTCATAATTATTTGGCATCCTTAGTTGCATACTTGTAAATTTAAATGCACAATTTGCAACTTTATGGCCAAAATTAGAACAATAATAACATTAGCCAAGGAAAAAACCTTGGTACCTGAATCTTGGTTGTCTTATTGGAATTGGTTGCCTCGTATTTTGTTGGCTTTGTTCGTGAGCAAATCTTGATTGATATTTCCGATCGGAGTCCTTGATTCTGATGCTTGTTTCATTTTCATTCTCTTTTGTTTGCAAGGTATGTTCATATTTTGACTGTTTGCCGCTTTGAATTTTAATCAACTTACCTGATTTCTTGTTTTATGAGTGATTTATATTTGAACCTTCTTCATAGACGAGACCTATTTTTAACAATGGATATCTTAGCTTACTCAGAATGTTGTTCAGTTCTTCTGAAGCTTTAATACTAGACATATTTTGGTGATACAAAGCTTGAACTTTCTCCAATTCTTTTCTAGCTGTCACTACTTCTTCTTCCAATGCTTCACATCTCATTTTCTCCTCTGTTAATTGTTTTTTAGAATATCTTTTGTTTTCTTTGCCTCTTCTAATTCTAATTTTCACATAGCAAGATCTTCACTTGGTTTTTCAGCATTCTTTTCATAATGTATCAACAATTGTTTTTGTTTCCTCTTTTTTAGTCTGAGTCTGTCAATCTCTTCCAGAGCATTGATTAGTTCACCCTCCATATCAACCATAGCTTATTCATCATTCAAGTCACTTCTTGTATATTCATTTTCCAAATATTCTGTGGCCATAAGCATAAAATTATTCACTTTATCTTCACAAGATGAATCACTGTCTATCTCTTATGAGGAATCAACATCATTTGCACACAAGCTTTTCTTTTTATGTTTAGCCTCTTTATTGTATTTATAGAATGTGTAGTTCTCTTCATCATTAGAAGTCCGACCCTTTTGCTTGTGAGGACATTTAGATGCAAAATGGCCTATCTTACCATGATTGAAACATTTAAAGGGCATCTTTCCTTTATATTTATCCGATCCTTTCTTCAACCTTCTTACAAATTTTGCTCAATCACATCCATTTCAAAATCAATGTTCTTATCTGCTTTAAAGGATGCTTCTCTAGTGGTGGGTTTATCTTTACTAATCCCCATTTAATAACTAATCAGAGTTCCTAGGAGTTGGTCAATAGGCAGAGTTTTAAGATCATTTGATTCTTCTATTGCAGAAACTTTGGGATTAAATCTATCAGGCAAAGATCTCAAAATTTTATGAACTAAGGGTGCTTCCTCAATCTTTTCACCAAAACCTTTCATAGCATTCACGGCCTCTTCTACTCTTAAGTAAAATTTACTAACAGTATCATCCTCATTCATCTTTAGATGTTCAAATTTCATTCTATATGTCTACAATTTGGCATCTTTTACTTTCTCATTTCCTTCATATCTGATTATAAGTTTGTCCCACATATCTTTTGTAGATTCAAGATGCATCATCTGAACAAACTCAACTTTTGCAAGACGACTTAGGACAACATTCATTGCCTTTGGAGGCTAGCACAACAAGATTTACATAGCCAATGTCTACTACATCCCAAACATCAGCACTTAAGGGCATTAGATATGTTCTCAATCTAATCTTCCAGAAGGCAAAATTTGTTCCATCAAACAGAGAAACCTTATTGGTTAAAGTCCCTTCATGACTAGTCATGTTTAAGCTTACAGATCTACCTTTAAATAAAAGGAACATGCTCTGATACCAATTGTTGAGATTATTCGAATAACTGAGAAGGAGGGGGGGGGTTGAATCAATTATTCCTAAGCTTAAACAATCTTCGAACTTTTAAAACTTTATTACTGTTCACATATTTACGGTCATGATAATGCAACAAATAGAAAACATAAGTAATTGTTATCAAACACACACATGATCGGGACAGAGACACATATTCACAAGGAAACTTATAAGAGAAAATTATTTTATTATAAATTAACTTTCTTTGTGCACCAACTCAAGTGAGGCTACAACATCATTTTTACAAGCAACAACTTGTGGAGAGCACCAACTCTCCTAGTTTTCTATCACCCACTAGACTTGTACAAGCTCCAACTTGCACACATAAGACTACAAGTCTTCCCTAGCATCACCATGGCACCACCCTACCACCCTTATTCCATAGATTTAAACTTTGTTAAGTACAATATGCTGAAAACCAGATATAGCTATGCTTACCAACTTTGTTACGTTCTATGATATCCTTATGCTTTTGCTCATTCAAACTTGGCTCCCTTCACTATATATGTTTTGCGTATTCTCCCCATTTCAGTGCTTGTCACACATTTCTCTCGCTTGTCATTTTATGCTTGCCATTTATTCCCTCCACCTATTCGTATGCCTGACTTTTAGTTTCAAAATTGATAAAATACTATTCAATGACCCATGGCAGGAAAGGAACCCAATCGATAAGCATTTTAAACTTCTTTATCCATCTGCCGCCAGGTTCTTGAATTAATAATTGCTCGAACCAAATTTAGCAACATGAACAAATATTTCTTCTGTAACTTATGTAATCTCAATTCCAGAACTTCTGTCCAAATTTCCACAATACAAATTTCCACAACCTTAGTCTTTCTGCAATTGAGTTTCCACAACTCAACCTTTCCGCAATTGAGTTTTTGCAACTTAGTTTTCGCAATTGAGTTTCCGCAACTACCTTTCCACAAGCTCCTTTTCACTATAGTAGATTGCGGGTTGCGGGTATGTAATTCCCATTTTTCCCAAAAATTGACTTCCGCAATCATGCGGCCGCAATGGTCCTTTCCGCAATCGGATTGTGGATTGTGGATTGCAGATCCACCTTCCCATTTTCCCCAAAATTGGGCTTCCGCAATTTTTCTTTCGCAAGTCTCTTTCTATAGTCAGGTTGCGGATTGCAGAATGTGGATGTGCCTTCAACATTTCTCGAAATGGGCTTCTGCAATTTCCTTCCACAAATTTATTTCCGCAACTTCTGAGAGTTGTCGATTTCTTGTGAGCTCCTTCCTGACCTTCGATGTGCAATCAAACGCGGATCTCACCGTAACGTTACTGATCTTCACTTTTCTTTTTCGGATCACTTATCTCCTATACAAGTTCACTTCGTGAATCTTTTCCCACCGTTGATCCATCTTCCCATCTTTAATCTAGTTCGTCCAATATTTGTCGAGTGAATTGAATGGGCTCTCTGGATCGTCCGATATCTGTCGAATGAATTGAATGGACGTCATGTCTCGGCTTCTTGATTTTCGATATTGACGATATTCATCCAGGCCGAGTCATAGTTTTCTTCCTCGGGTGAACTAGTTTGCTTGCATACATGAGCGAAGAGCCTGATTACACTCCGATCTCTACTTATCTGTCCTCCTTGCTGTTGGATCGCATGCTTGGAACTTATGTGTTGCCATCAATGACAATCACATTAGAATTTGATCTATTTCCATATGATCGCAATACCTATCATAATGCCAACAATTACGTCATTTGCTTTTACTGGTGATTGGTTATCCTGGAAAGTTGTTAACGGTAAAAGTGTTCGGATTGGACAAGATCCATGGATCGACTGCTATGATTTATTGTGATTTCCAAAGGGAATGATTTACGCTCTGCATGACCGTGGTCTTATCTATTTACACCAGATTTAAAAATACGACTTCAATATCTTTAAACAGTGTTGGCTCACTGCGGTTGATTTAGAACTTAATGAATATGAGAGCCGCAGTTGGGAGAGATATTTAAGGTTACTGGCTGGTAGCAATGTATATCTTAGTGACAAGGATGATGTCATCTTATGGGTTCAGAATGATAAAGGTGGATGCTATGCTCCCAATTTGGGGTATTTGGTTCTTAGAGAGGTTGAAGATCTTCATCCACCTGGTTGGTGGTGCATGAGCTTATGTTCCATTTGTATGGTGTGGTATTGGATTACAAGAGGTTTGGCATTCATGGATTAATAATTTCAATTATCATTATTATGATGTGGTCCCGGTATTCATCATCTGGGGAGTTTGGCTTGCCAGGAATCACGCCATTTTTGAAGATGTGTTCATTCCCTCTCATATATATGCAGGGAAATGTCTTGGTATCTTTAAATCCTTTCCTCAAGGAGCTCCCATCAAGCCTCCCCAAACTCCTACAGTTATTGTCACTGATTTCTCTAATCCTTGGGCTTTTGTGGATGGTGCCTCTCAAGGTAGGCCATGGACTGGTGGGGTAGGTGGGATTATATTTTTTGATGACTCTAATTATCTATCTTTTGCAGCGGGACTTGGTGATGTCACCAACAACCATGCTAAATTTGTAGCTGTTAAAATCTTATTGAATCTTGCTCATTCACTTGGTATCATGCAAATTCAGATTTATGGCGATTCTAAACTTGTCAAGGATTGTCTGAAGCTCGACAAGCCTCCATGGAACATTTTCTTATTACCTTTGTAAGGATATCAAACAGATCAATACACTTTTTGATCGTACATCCTTCATGCATATTTACCATGAAAGCAATTCAAAGGAAGACTTGCTCTCCAAACAAGGCCTTCTTCTTCCTTTTGGCTCTATGGAGAAATGAGAGAAACCTTTTGCTATTATTGCTAATTGGGGCATGGTTTAGTTTTAAATTGTTCCTATAGTTGATAATCCTTCATGCAAATATCCATGTTTGTGTATACCTTTATATATATGGATTTTAGTGGGATTTTAGCTGATATATATTGTACTTCATTGTATTATGGCCAAGAAGTTTATGAACAATATGGTTTTATATAAATAAAGTTATGATCTATTTTCTATGGAAAAAATAAGCTTTTTTATTTCAGCAAACAAAATGTAAATGATTAGAACATCCCGATGGAAGGACGAGCGAGATGGAAAATAACTTATGGTAACAAAATGCAAATCTCTTTGCATATATGCTCTTGTGAACTGTTTTATGGTTCTGCTCTGATATGATATATTGATATCATTGCGCTGTAACTAGTTACCTTTGCTTCAATTTTGAATATCAAAGAACAACTATTTTTCTCAAAAAAACAAAATGTAAATGATTAGAGAAAAAACAAAATGTAAATGATTAGAGCATCCCAATGGAAAATAACTTACGGTAAAGCCTCTCCAACATACGAAAACAATGATTATAAAATAAGAGGAAGGACGAGCGAGATAGAAAATGTCTTAAATAAAGCCAAATAATCATAAAATAAGAGCTCATTTATATTAGCCAATCACATGAAATATAATTTTAATTAAATTAAATTATAAAAAATATAAATTTAGGTTTCTAAAATTTACATTAGTTAAAATAAATAAGTTTTTGGTCAATATCGTAATTAATAGTGAATCAACGTTGTATCTATCACTATATAACCCACTTGTTGCATGTTGCAAGGATAATAAAGATACCATATAATTTAATAGGAAGAGCCTTTCTTTGATATAAAAGTTAAGCTTTAAAGATATTTATTTATTTAATTCTTGTAATTTATATATTATTTTT
>LPNX010863665.1:316601-338479 GCA_001517045.1 Pseudotsuga menziesii | reverse complement strand
CAAAACCAATCTAAATAAATACAATTCTATTACAATGTAAATTACAATACTATTCAACTATTCAAGTAAATTAATTGTTAAGAATATATCACCTAATAAATCATGGATAACCAAAAATACTATGTATATAAGGCCATCGATCTGATCAAAACTCCATTTCTTGCCTCTTAACTATGGAAATGTTTCTCAACGCTATCTGTAACAAGTTCCAATGGAGGAGTCAAATAGAAATAGTAAAAGTTTTACACTAAAATTATAGAAATATATGTTTTTTAATGTATTCTTCCTTACCATTAATTGAGCTCCTCTATGTTTCGAGAATAATTTAATATTCTCTACTAAACAGGACCAACCACATGAAGGTGGACGCTCTTATGGCCCCTCCCCCCCCCTCACATCACTCTCAACTCCCCAAACCCAATCCATATAATTGCAAATAACAATTTATTTCACTATTTCACAATCCAAATAACAATGCATCTACTGCAAATTATTTCACTCAATAGTTGAAAGATGCTTTCATTAAATCATTCTTTAAATCAGTCATTAAACCATTCAGTCATTCAACAGCTGAAAAAACCATTCATTAACTCATTCATTAAAACATTAATTTAGTCAATGGCAGAAGAAGAAAAAATTAGTAAAGCATTCATTCATGAAACAAAGGAAAAAACCATTAAATTGTTTTTTATATAAATAAGAATTACTCAAAATTTGTTTAGTCACTTCCTTTTTACTTTTCTTCTCTTTAAATATTTAGTTAGAGTCACATCTTTGGGAATCTGATCATTGGTATCCCTACTAGTATGCTCGCAAGGTTGAACTTCAGGCGAGGGGTGATGAATTTATGCAATAATGTCAAAATCTTTCATTAATATATTTATATTTTGATAAATACGAGTAATTCATTTAAAAAAACATTACGAATGTGTGTTTTTACCTGCCATGGGAACATCAACATGTTCAACATTATCTCGTACAGGCCCAACCTGTTCTGGGTTATGATCTGCATATACATGCTCTACAGTTGAATTGTGTAGAATTATAATTAATGTTCATCATCTGCAATGGTCTATAAAAAATAGTAGCACATTAATAAATTCATTACCAGGATGAGAAGCATGATCTTCGTTTGGTTGGTCATGTACTACATCCTCGACATGAACGGGATCATTACTTTCCTGCACAAAAAGGAATAAATAATTTATGTTAATTTATTTATAAGGAACAAATTGCATGAGCATTAATAAATTATCATTAAACTATACAGTTTTCACATACTTGCGCACAATATGGATCAGTAGAAGATCGTGCAGTATTCCCAAACAAGCTTCTACAATGTTCAACAACGACGTCAAAGCCCTGTTCGAAACCAAGCTTCATGTAATCCACACTGGGAAATTCTTTGAACCGGTCGGCCTTCATATTTGCATGATGTCATTAATTTTAAATCCTTTTGTCAGAACAAAACAAAAATAATAATATGTATGGTATTTGGATGCGGATTCGGGTTTTGCGATACTTACATATCGGGCCGCCAAGTTGGAGTAACCACCAGGCCCAAGATTGTGTTGGCCAATTTTTTCAATTCTTGCCTTTGTGGCCTTAGATGTGTCCGAGAGCCTAATTAAGTTTTTAAATACATTAGTCAATGTGCCAAAATTGATATAAAAACCAGTAATAATAAGGCTTGCCACTACATTTTGGAATGTATTACATACCTCCCTATTCCACCTGGTGGTATCTTTCCTAGTTTTCTCAGGCCCTTCTCTTTTCCATCTTCCACCGGGGCTTTCCACTCCATAGATGGAATCATTGGAGGGTGCTCATACCTAGGGTTCTTTTCTAGGTGAACCCTATACTAGTCTCGGACAATCTTCGGATGTTTTCCAGCCTTCTGTAGGACCTTTGATGTATCAAAGGTATCTTTTCTGAACAGACTAACCAAGCGATTAGTCAAATCATCCTTTAAATCTTTTGGTTGCTTGTTCCACATTGTGCGGATGGTGGGCCCGAAGATCTCCAAGGCAAAATCATTCATATGTTTATAAAATATATCATTTCCTGCAAAACATTAATGCCATCATTAGTCAACATTAGAAAATATTATCCGTATATTAGACACAAATTATAAAAACTAAATTGAACAATCTATAATGACATGGAATCCTCTCTATCTTTATTGGAGCCAGTTCTTCATTCACCAAAAATGTACACACTATTGAACCAATGCTAGTCACACGAGAAGATCCAGGAAATGCTTCCACATATCTATCTAACCCTGCATCCACCCCTTCTTCTGTAGCATTTGTTGTGGGTGGGGAAACATCGGCTGCACCCTCCGCTGCCCTCAGGGGTGTCACAGAGCGTGTTGTTGATTTTTCAGTGGACAATATGGGAGCAGTATGTGGTGTACGTGGAGTGGTTTGGTCATTGGGACCAACATTGCCTTGACCACCACTGATAATATCCATAACACGCTGTAAATTCAAACCATTGTATTATAAGTTCAATAGCATATAAAATCAAATATTATAAAGTTTTTATAAATGAATTTGCATTTTTATTAGATAACTTGCGTCCACTTGTTTATGTTACTGTAACAACAATTGAATCCTTTGTTCGAGCCCTTCTGTTAGTGGAATTGCCAATTTCAGATGAATTAGTTCCTCATTTTGTTTTTCCCTTGTCCTTTGGAGCACCCTCAACGGGTCTGCAGACTCTCTAATTTCACTATCTCTCTTTAACCGAAAGACCTCATTCTATAAAGAGTTTTGAGACGTTGTTTCATAAATGGAATCCCTTGTCTGCAATTGAAATATATAAAAAATTTGCTTAGTCTTTGAAGCAATAGTGTGCGCAAATAATTAAATTAGGGATTACATCTAGGATTACCTGACACCTAGACAAGGGTGTGCTCTGATCAAAAGATGTGGATTTACCTCGATCAACCACCTGCAAAAATAGTAGAGAACATTATCACAATGAACGCAATATGTAAAAGCTAACAAATACAGAACAAAAATAAACACTATGCTACATGTTTTATATGTGTACATTTTTTTAAGTATTCAGATTTGGAATTACATTTAGGTTTATTGGTTGCCTCGAGGCTCCAGTCATCTGATTAATAGCTGGGGACTTTCCCTGATCAATCTGCAAAAAAGTTAGACAACATTGCCATCATGAACGCAACCATAAAAACGAAAGAATACATAACAAAATAAACATTATGCGTTACGATATACATGTTTACGATTTTAAAGTATTTGAAATGGAGAATTATATTCATGTTTGGTTGTTGCCCTGATGCTGTAGTCGGCTGATCAATAGCCGGTTGGCATCCCTGATCAACACTCGAGCATCTACCAATTGATGACCCTTGGGGTTAGCAACCATAAAACTATCATGACGTATCAATTAAGGAGGATCCTTGGGATTAGAAACCATAAAACTATCATGGTATCTAAAAAATTGAAGGTACCAATATCAACCTTAGGATGCCAATCTCCACTATTTTTGCACCCATAGCCTCACAAAAACTCCGTGAAAACAAAGAGTTTGGAATTTGTAGGTTACTAGAAATGTGAAAAAATTGGAGTTACCAATAAGAGTGATGGTATATCAATTGATATTAGTGATCAAGTAACTAGAAAGTATTGGATGCATACACTATCAAATATGTGGTATAAACCTCAATACATCCCTAAACTAAGATCTATGGGTATATTTTTATTATTATTATTGCCCATTGATAGTTATTTCCATTCATTTATCAAATTACGCGTGGATTATGGTGTGTTTTATTTCGTGAAATGATATTTCTAGAGTAGGGATTCTTTACTATTTATAAGCTATTGAAGCAATTCAAAGGTGAAACTATTTTTTATCATCACCATTAATGACTCGTTTATAGGCATTGTCTAGGTTCTCCTTGTTAGGTACCACATATACCTTCTCTTATCCCCTATCTTTTGAAGTGTTGAAGGTATTACAAAAGGTACTAGATCACCGAATGGAAAAATATAGTATCCCAAACTGATATTCTATTGTTTTGATAGTATGTTTGTAGGTTCGGTGCTTTAGTTATGCTAGATTGACAAAATAAAAGTTGCATGCAAAACAATGTCATGCCAAAAGGCCCTATAATATAGTTGTTTTGGAGAATAAATAGGAAGAAGATTGTCATTGAGAGAAGGTACACATACCAATAAAAATAATTTTGATAGTACGTCGAGATAGGTGAGCCATGCAAGCAATGCATGTAGCGTAAGATGTAGGTACAATTATCAAAATAGTTTATTTAGTCAAACTTATTACCTTTCTTTTTTGCGTTGAATTAGCCACTTTCAATTCACTAACTCTAAAATAGCTAATAAATGTTGGCTAATAATGGTAACGACTCGTGGTATTATGTTTCATTAGGTTGCAACATCGCAAACTAGTGAAGCATAATACCACGAATCTTCATTGTTGCTTGGTTGAACACTTGTTATCTTTTGTGAGATATAGTTCATGTGGACAGAGTTCTTGAACTCTGTCCTCATGGACAGTTTTGTTTGATGATGATATTAACAGGTATGTAGAAAAAGAATTAATATTTTGAAAAAATAGTTATTGTAAGTGGATTACTTCATTCAATCACTTAATGAAAATATTGTATAGTCCAAGTTGTCATGGTGTTTAGATCTTGGGAATTACTGGGTTAGGTTCGAGTTGCTTTCTAATATAAGGTTTCTATAATAAAAACACCTTAAAGAAGAAATCCATAACATTTGGCAGAATTCTGGCAAACCCTTGTTGTCACTACAATTTGGAAAATATTGGGTTAGGTTCGAGTTTCTTTCTAAGATTGACAAAATAAAAGTTGCATGCAAAACAATGTCGTGCCAAAAGGCCCTATAATATAGTTGTTTTGGAGAATAAATAGGAAGAAGACCGTCAGTGAGAGAACGTACACATACCAATAATAATAATTTTGATATTACGTCGAGATAGGTGAGGCATGCAAGCAATGCATGTAGCGGAAGATGTAGGTACAATTATCAAAATAGTTTATTTAATCAAACTTATTACCTTTATTTTTTGCGTTGACTTAGCCACTTTCAATTCACTAACTCTAAAATAGCTAATAAGTGTTGACTAAAATGGTGACGACTCCTCGTATTATGTTTCAATAGGTTTCAACATCGCAAACTTGTGAAGCATAATACCACGAATCGTCACCGTTGCTTGGCTGAACACTTGTTATCTTTTGTGAGATATAGTTCATGTGGACAGAGTTATTGAACGTTGTCCTCATGGACAGTTTTGTTCGATGATGATATTAATAGGTATGTAGAAAAAAATTTAATATTTTGAAAAAATAGTTATTGTAAGTGGATTACTTCATTCAATCACTTAATGAAAATATATCGCATAGTCCAAGCTCTCATGGTGTTTAGAGCTTGGGAATTACTGGGTTAGGTTTGAGTTGCTTTCTAATATAAGGTTACTATAATAAAACACCTTAAAGAAGAAATCCATAACATTTGGCAGAATTTTGGCAAACCCCTGTTGTCGCTACAATTTGGAAAATACTGGGTTAGGTTCGAGTTTCTTTCTAACCTAGGGCTTTTATAATGATCTAGGGGTTAGGTTCTAGTTTCTTGCTTATAACAAAACATGGCTCGGAAATCCTACTCAGGGCAGTGGCCGATTTTCATCCTTCTCCAACGGACTAAGCATACATGTGAGCAAAAGAACTCTAACTATCGTGGCTATGGTGGAACTCCAATCCTTCTCTAAACCTCCCTTAAGCATCTCATTTGGGTGGGGTCGGCTTAATAGCTTATTTGGGAACCGGTTGCGGAGACAACTCACATAAAAACAATCAAACCAATTTGAATGCGAACCAAGATGTGATGGGTTCATCCACTAATTGTAACGCTCAGACTGGCCAGACTTCAGAATCCATATCAGCCAATATGGGTCAAATGCGGTTTAGCTGAAACTGTCAAATTGGGTATGTCATTAGCTGATCAATGTAAATGCATGCACAGTGAAGAAAACCCATGTTTGAAAGCTGATAAGGAAGGATTCAAGTTGGTGAAGAAGCAGGCAGTATAGAAAGAGACCCTTTGGGTTGTTGGTAAAAGTAAAGTAGTCAAGTAGGAAAGGTATATAAATGAGGTGTCTAATTGCTCACCTACACAAGATCCCATTCACCATAACCGAGTGAGAAGGAACACATCACCACTGGACGAGAGAGTGAGGACCATTTGACCCCGTAAAAATGGGGGTTTGATTTATCCAAAGCCTAAATTGAGAAGGCGCAATTGAAACGTAATAACCCTGCACAACCTGGGTCTAAGCCTACTCTAAGCCTCTGCCTTTCCTCTATTGGCTAAGAAACCCTGGAGAATTGCAGGACTATATTAACAATTTAAAAATAGACATGAATTAGGGCATGGTACTCACAATTTTGGGATCCATTGTCTCGACTGACAATTGGCCTCCTTGTTCACTACAAAACCACAATTATCCACTCTCCTTACTCTTTGTGGCTGGTCCAAATCGTTGCTCCCACTATCCAAATCGTTGCTACCACGGATATTGTTCTCCGGCAAGTTGGGCAGATGGACCCTTGATCACTAAACGACAAGCACCCAACAAGATGCACAGCACAGAGGAAAGCTTTCTCGTGATCACTGAACACAAGCACCCAACGAGATGCACAAAAAAAGCTTTCTCGTGAAGTTGAAAGGAAAATAGCGCGCCACAGTTAGTGTTTTTTTGTGCTTTTATGTTTTTGTTATTTTATTTATATATATGTATTATAAATAATTGTTTTATTATTATTTATATATATTGTTTTATGTTTTAATTTATTTATTTATTTATGCTTTATTTTATATATATATATATATATATTATGTTTTATTTTTTATATTTTTTTATACTATGTTTTATTTTTTTTATATACAAAGAGGAGGGTGTATCTATGTGAGTCTTTATGTGTGCAGTGAATCTATGATGATGAGGATGAGGATGTCGCTGATGATCATGATGTCGATGATGATCATGATGTTATCCATGATGCCGATCATTATGATGATGATGGTGATGATGATGAAGATGAGGATGTTGATTATGAGGATGAAGATGATGTTGATGATGAAGACGAAGATGATGATGATGAAGATGACGACAATGATCATGATGAAGATGATGATGATGGTGATGATGGTGATGACCGTCTTGATATCATATGAAAGGATGAAAATGCTAACCATGTTGATGATGATGATGACGATGACGCTGATGATGCTGTCGATGGAGACGATGTTGTTGGTGATGATGACGACGCTGACGCCGCAGACGACGATGATGATGACGATGATCATGATGATGGATGATCATGATGTTGATGGATGATGGTGTTGATGATGATGATGATGATGTTGATGATGATGAAGATGATGATGATGATGATGATGATGAAGATGATGTTGATGATGATGAAGATGATGATCATGATGATGATGATGACGATGATGAACCACATGATGATGATGTTCATGAAGATGATGATGATGATGATGATGATGATGATGATGATGAAGATGATGTTGATGATGATGAAGATGATGATGATGATGATGATGATGAAGATGATGATGATGATGATGATGATGTTCATGATGATGATGAGGATGGTGAGGATGATGATGATGATGAACCACATGATGATCATGTTCATGAAGATGATGAAGATGATGACGAAGATGATGAAGATGATGTTGATGATGATGAACATGATGAGGAGGAGGAGGAGGATGGTGAGGATGATGACGATGATGAACCATACGATGATGATGATGATGACGACAATGTGATGATGAAGACGATGATGTGTGATGATGAAGACGATGATGATGAACACGATGATGTTGATGTTGATGAAGGGCCCAATTCTTTTATAATCATTATAATCTTATGTGTGCCCTTTTTGAGCTTGAATTCAATATAACAAAATATGATAGACCAATATGGTAACATTGTCGTCATCATTGTCATCACCATCATAAAAATAATCATAAATTCCTAATAAAAGAAAGAAGAGAACAATGATTTTATTATCACATACACTTTTACTAAGAACCTTGACATATATCTTATTTAATAGCTATAAGGCACAAATATGCTATTGAGAAGACTCAAGCTTTGGTGGGTGGAATGACAACATTTAAGCGACTTAAGAAGCCATAGTTGTGTCAATTTAACAAAGTCTAAATATCTAAAATGATTTTGATGTTTGTCACCAAACTATAAAGTTGCAGTAAGATCAAAGATATATGAAAAAATTGGAATCTGATATCTTTTCGTGAGCCATAAGGTATGTAAAAGATTTAAAAAAAACATTAATGTTATGTTCTACATTCTTAACATCAAAATCTTTTTATTATAGCAATAAACTAAGTAAAAATTTTGGACATCAATTTTGCTAACTACATTCTTCTATATAAATATCTTATTTAAATTAAATACTTTTTTAAAATAAACTTAAAACATTCAAAACAAAAATATAATGATAAATTCTAAAATTACATATTAAATATTTTGTGGAAATTAAATATTTCAAATATAAATAAAATGAAATGTTTATAGCTATAATCACTTTATTTTTATTAGCAAATATCACGTAAAAAGAAAACCATGTTTGTTACTAACTACAATGTAGCTTATGTGCATTATCAAATGATAAAGGTTTATGCATAAATCACTTTAAATTAATATTTATTTATAGTATTTGGCAATATAATTAATTCACACTATCAAGATATTAGTGGTTTAAAACACTAATCTTCACGCTATGATGATGATGACGACGATGATGAAGATGATGACGATGACAATGATGACGACGACGACGACGATGATGATTATGATGATTTTGATGACAACAATGACAATGATAATGATGATGACAATGATGATGGTCATGATGATGAAGACGACGATGACGACATCGACGATGCTAATGATGATGATGATGAGGGTGATGATTATGATGATGACGATTATGATGATTATGATGATTATGATGATGATGATGATTATATATGATGAAGATGATGATGATGATGATGATGTTGAGGATGGTGATCATGAGGATGGTGAGGATGATGACGGTGATGATCCACATGATGATGATGATGATGGTGATGATGTCTGTAACTCTTTTTAAAAAGAAATAAGATAAAATAATAGGTCTAATTAAATATTTACCTTTCATTATATTTCATCGTTGACCTTGACGATGACGATGATGAAGACGATGACGATGCTACAGACGACGATGACGATGATATGAAGTAATTAATTTGATCTAGGTTTAATTTTAATGATGATGATGGAGATGAAGATGATGATGATGTCGACGATGATGACGACGATGATGATAATTATGATTTTGATGACGACGAAGACGACGATGATGATGATAATTATGATTTTGATGATGACGATGACAATATTGATAATGATGATGACAATGATCATGAGGATAACAATGTCATCTTCATTGATTATGATGAAGATGATGATGTTGGTGATGATTATGTTTATGAGGATGACGATGATGAAGACGATACGACGATGATGATGACGATGATGAAGATGATATGACGATGACGATGATGAAGACGATGACGATGCTACAGATGGCAATGACGATGATATGAAGTAATTAATTTGATCTAGGTTTAATTTTAATGATGATGATGGCGATGAAGATCATCATAATGATGGCGACGATGATGACGATGATGATGATAATTATGATTTTGATGATGACGAAGACGACGACGATGATGATAATTATGATTTTGATGACGACGATGACAATATTCATAATGATCATGACAATGATCATGAGGATAAGTCATTGTCTTCTTCATCCATGTCATTGTCTTCTTCATCCATGTCATCATCTGTAGCATCAGATCTAGATTCAACATTGTAAGGGTTGGCCATATCATCATCATCATCATCAGTTATGCTCATCGTGTCATCGTCGGTATAACTTTCATCGGCATTGTTTTCTACATCATCGAATTAAACTGTTTCTTGGAGTACATCTTATGTTGGATCATCGTCATCATCTAACTCATGTTGATCATGCTCTACATCATTGTATCCTTCTTCAAGAGAACCCTCTTCATTAGCATCGTCTAGGTTATACTTTACCGGCCTTCCCCTTGGATCGTGTCTCACAACAAATGACCAGCCCGCTTTACCTGGAACCTCTGAGTAAAATACTTGTTCACATTGGCTTAGAAGAACATAGGGATCTGTTCTTGGCTCAAACAACCTTGTGTTTACCATGGTAAATCCATTATCATGTTCAATAATAGTTCTATCGAGATCACGTTGATTCAATCGTAACCTGTACCATTTGACAACGAATAGAACTACCTTAAAGGATTTAAAGTCACACTGTATAATATCTTCCAAATACCCATAGTATCAATTTTCGAAGACTTCTGGATGTTTGTCAATTCTAGATGAAACATTGGTAACCTCAAAGACAACCGATACCCCAGAATCTGATGTTTTCTTTATTTCATCCAATTTTTTGATCTGATATCCACCTCCATTACAGACCATAGCCTTATGGTGTTTTACCTGCAATAAGCAATATACGAAGATATTACACAACCATTCAGTCCTTATGCAACAATACATGGAAAAGAAGAACATGTACGTCAAAATGTAATTTGCAAAATAAAAGATTTAGAGGGATTGATTAATTATATGCTTGCCATTTTATCTTTTACACCATATGCCAAATTGATTTCCCTTTCTGTTAGATTGCTATCTCCATTGCATTGTGTTGCTTTTACCAATGAAGCCACACCTTCCCATGATATTCCATGACTCGATTGTTCGCATCGTTCAATCCATACCTTCATCCAATCAAGATTGGTTGCAATGTATAAATCAATTGCATCCCATTCTCGACCAACTGTTTATTGACAATAACCATTAAAATGAAAGAAAGGTGTAAATATCCTGAACAAAGTATATGCTCTTAATTAAAGCAATTATGACTAGAAAATACAATTAGAATATGAAGGATATAATAAACATCCACTAGCTAATAATTACCTTTCAGCTTCCTCAATCTACCTTTCCCCTTTAGTTGCTCCCCTTCAAATTTGTTATTAGAGTTCGAATCACAAATGAGACGTAAATTGAGCTTTGACGCTAAAATAGGAAGATATTCACTAACATACAACATGTTTTGGTATACCATATATCCTTCCATCATAGAACCCTCAACATGTGCTCGTTGTCTCACCAAACCCTTCATAAATTCCAGTGCCTCTCAACCATCCACATGGACCTTGTGTGCACAGGTCCACACAACTCAATCTCCTCAACTTGGTGTATGAGGTAGTGTTCTTGTGCATTGAAAAATGCCAATGGTAGATGCTTCTGCATTTCACACATGAGACGATGAATTTCTCTCCTCCAATACTTTATATCTTCTTTATGGATTTCTTTAGATGTCAACCATCTACAAGTGACGCAAACCAATAACGATATTTAACAAAAATAAAGATTAAATTACAATATATGTTGAAATAGTGCACAAAAAAACAAATATAAATTATGTGGAGAATTAAAGAAACACTAAGCACATGCAAGTAATCTCTAGTTACCTCATGTATTCACCAAGATTATATATAACTTGTTTGACATTGTTGTCGAAGTTGTCTGGGAGAGAGAGAGGTAGAACATACTGTATCAATATACAAACCATGCCATTTATTAAACAAAGAGTATACAAACAAGAAAAAAATATATACGCAGTAAATTGACAGAAAAAAAAAAAAAAAAAAAAAAAAAAAAAAAAAGGACATAACAATAATAATTACCTTGATGAAGACATGCCAATCATGTGTTTTGACCCCCGCAAAATCACCTTTTTTGGTTATGATATTCTTCAAGTTTGCACAAAATCCAATGGGAAATTTAAGTTTCCGCGTTACTTCTTTGACAACATTGCTTTGTTGCTCCATAAACATCCATGGAATTGAGTTTATATTAACTTGTTCTCCATTGGTATGAAATTGGATGACGTCTTTCATTGCATGGTTGCTTTCTTGAATGTATTTGCAAGCTTTCATAACTTTATCTTTCTCCCTCCTTAGCTCTAGTAGTCGCCATAAGGTTTCAGTAACATTCTTTCCAATATGCATTGTATCAAACAAATGAGCAATTTGTAGGTGCTCATAGTAGGGCAACCTGCTGAATTAAATAGGATAACTTTTCATTCCTCATGGAATCCAATTAATGCCTTCATGATCACGATGGAGATCATGAATATAAGTTTATAAATAAAGTACATCATAAATCAAATATGGCCACTACGGTAAACAACTCACAATAAAAATTAAAATACATAACAATTCATATACGATGATCCATACGTACCATGATGACGATTTCTATTGTATTGCATCTTCCAAAGGTGAGGTGTCATTATCCGTGGTTTTAATGCAGTCTCCTGCTTCCCATTGAAAACATTTGTTTTCAGTTGTTCTATACCTGTGATTCTTAGAGAGGAAATGCCTATACTCATCAAACACCTCCTTTCTTAAGCTTTTTGAATAATGAGATTTTATCTTAGGACCACAAACTGAACATGCAAATTTACCCTTTGTCTGAAGACCTACAATATTTAGATATGGAATATCTATGTCAAATATATTCATATATAAACTATTCTAACTACTTCATATCATTAAATGCAATTAAAGTGGAACTTAAAATTACAAACCACAAAATGAAGTTAACCCAGGGGCATCGTGTATTGTCCATACAACCATTGCATGGAATTGAAATTTCCTTTGTCGTATTGGTCTAAATACGTCATACATAGTTATGCCATTCCATAACTTCAGTAGCTCATCTATAAGAGGTTCGATGTATACATTCATATCTTTGACTTGGAACTTACCTGATTGATTTGAAGTACATTTAAAATATATCAATATGAGAACCATTAAGATATATAAACCATGCACAAGAGTAAAATAATACATATATATGAAATTAAGAAACATAATACGACAAATGAGATGCCACAACTACATTATAAATAAAACAGTTTTCGACAAAAAAACCTGGAATAATCATCGACAACCTTATGTGCTTCCTCTTTATTGATAACCATGGAGGAATGTTATTGTTGATAACAAAAATAGGCCACACCGTGTAAATGGATTTCATCTGTGCAAATGGATTAACACCATCTGTTGCCAAAGAAATCCTAAGATTGCGTGGTTCTTATTTAAAGTGAGGCCACTTTTCCTCCATATCTCTAAAAGCATAACCATCTGTAGGCATTCGGATAACATCATCTTGACTTCTGTTTCTGGCATGGTAATCCATAAATTGTGTTGTGTTTTTGCACCTGAACAGTCATTGCAAACGTGGAATGATGGGAATATAACGAAGAACCTTCTGTGGCACCTTTTTTGTTACTTTATCTGTACGATATCTACTTACATGACATTCCGAACATTCTATTGCAAATTCATGCTGATTATAATATATAACATGGTCATCGGGGCATGCATGAATTGCTTCATAATGCATTCCAATCTCTTTCATGATGGAAGATAAATCTCGATATGTGTGAGGTAAAATATTTGATGGTTGTAACAAAAATTCAGTAATAAATTAAAAAAATTGTTAATGTAATAAATAAATAATATTAACGAAACACGCTTCATCCGTACGATGATCAATAATGAGTTAACAATACAATTATTAGAGGAATACAGATAAACTTTATCACGATCCTATATATGTGATGGATTATTTTACATACCTTAGCATCCGTGTGATTGCAATGTTTGAAAGACCATTCATAACCTTCAAGTTCATTATCAACAATACAATAGAGAGAAGATTTGTTTTGGAGCCTTCATAAAGGGGTTCATATGCCTTATCGAGAAGAGGTATATCGTGAACATCATCAAAGTCATCATATTTTTCATTATCAACGTCATCGTCATCATCCATTCTAACATTAAATGAATCATTGATCAATGTATTTGTACCATCATCTTCAATTACATTATCGGTATGATCATCTTGTTCAATATGATCATTCACTTATTCTCCATTAAACATACACGCTCCATGATCCTGGTCCTGAACTTGTTCTGAAAGCACTTCCTCTGGATGATATGTTGTAGGGTGTCTTTCCTTTAATATAAATACATGGAAACATCATTAGATATACATTAATATATGAAAAATAAAAATAATACATACAATTACCAAAAAAAATGAATATAATAAACTTTATAATCCTAAACCTACAAATGGACGATATTCATTCCCCCCGTCAGTGTGTCCATGTTCCCTACAATGTTTTGTGGCTGTTGAGATCAATATTCTTCTCCTCTTAAATCCCCTGCATTGAGTACACGGACAATAACATTTTCCATCACCCCTTCGTTTCGCTGCATCCCATAGTCTAGCAAGGAATTGTCGGTTGTCTTCGTTTGGATCCAGAATATTTCTATTTGACATTTTGTCACAAATTTCGTTAATGAATATAACCGGTTGTCTTAAAAAATCAAGTTCCATGCATCAACATTTTGTCAAACGGAGAGAATTCGAAGAATAAAAAATTCCCAGAAAACTGTCTATTGATGAAAAAAAAATTCCCACAACCGCCCGTTGAAGAATAAAACAATTCCTGAAAACGTCCGTCGAGGAACAAATAATTTTCGCAAATCGTCCATCGCTTCTACAACAAACATGTCGAAATTTTTAAAACAATTTATATTTATAATGGCCATGCGTTGAATATTCGACGCCTTGAACATAGTTACCGTTGAAAATATGGGACCATAAATTTAAAATCATGTAAACCTTACATTATTTTTTAAACTATACATCCCGTCGGATCTCCGACGCTAAGGGGTCGAATATCCGACACTATTGGGTCCACATACCATCAGATATCCAACATCAGAACATCGGAGATCTGGCGCTTAAGGGTCAGATATACGACACTCTAGGGGTCGGATATCCGACGCCTGCTGTGTCGGATATTCGACGGTGCTATAAAACTTTTTTTATCGCCATTCTTTTCAGTGATTGTTGTCTAACACATCCGTACAAAATGTTGGATGACGTCGAATTTTGGGTTCAAATCCTGTTGTGGAAGAATATGTATCATTGCAGTTATGGTTCGTTTTTCACAAATCGAATACATAAATCTTGTTTTTCGTTATTTTTATGGTATTGTGATTAGTTGTTGGTCAGTTCATCCTTATTTTAGTGGATGAAACCTCATGCGATTTTGTTATGTTGTGTTATCACTAATCTGAAAGTCTCTCACTGAATTTTTGGAGGGAAAAATAAAGAGGAGAGACAAGAATGGTGAGGGGAACGACCCAAATTAAAAGAATCGAGAATGCCACTAGCAGGCAGGTTACATTTACTAAGTGACAGAATGGGTTGTTGAAGAAATATTATGAGCTCTCGATGCTCTACGATGCGAAAGTTGGACTCATGGTTTTCTCCCCAAGGGGAAAGCTGTATGAATTCACCAATGCTAGGTACCTATTCATATGTATTTGCCCTGCGTACCTGATAGACTGCTTTTTGTTTTATTGTGCCATATGTAGGTTAGCACGTTGGTTTAGTGATTTGTAAACAGTCGCAATAATATATCATAACCAATCAATATTTTTGGGTATAACTATCTCACTCTCTTGCAATTCTTAAGCCATTAACTAGTCGAAATTTTGGACTTTTAAAGTCTGTGGATGTCGCTATCCTCCGAAGAAAAAATTGGTAGTAGTGTTTAGTTACAACTACTTGCTTTTTTTTACTGGGTAATTATTACTGGGACTTGGAGTTGTAGATATGAGAGCTTATCTCAACTACTTTAAGAATCTACTCTAAGTTCAATTCTTATCTTATTTGGTATGTTTCAAACATTTCATTAAATTGCATGATTTCCTTATATAATATTCTAAGGCGGCCCAGAAAATATAATCGAGCGAATACATCTAATAGAGATCAAATAGCACCTTTTGGTGCAAAAGCAACATACAATATATTACAAATAGATGCAAATGGGAGTTAAACAAGATGATGCAAATGGTAGTTAGCAAGGACGATGAGTACCCATGGTCATTGGTATCCAAAGCATACCATTATTCGTTTAGGGTTTGACATAATATTAGATTAAGCATCCCATTACCGGATTAGGATGCACATGAAAGCAGGCTTCATCTACCTACACTTTAGAAGTCCCGTAACAAAAATACAGGTAACATCCACAAATCTTTGTTTTCTTCCTTAAATATGAAGGGGTTTCATTTTCCTGGTCAATCCAAGTTATTATGTAAATGAAAAGAATGACTAGAGAGGTTAAGATGATATCGAAGAGAGATGAAGCTATTGACAGCTTAATCAGGTTTCCCAATTCTCCATGTTATAAACCAAGCGTCATCTATATCTATTTAGTCCAGTAACAAAAATAACCTTAATAATAATAAAAATCAAGTTGGAGAAGAAAAGATATAAATGAAAGGTGAAAAGTTTATTATAAAAGTAATAACAATGTTTTAATATAGAGAGAGAGAGAGAGAGAAAATTGATGAATATTAACTCTTTATTTAAATCTTAATTCAATATATTTAAGAATAACAAGATATCCATGGATTTCTTACTTACATATAACTTACTTGGCATGTATCAAGTTCAAGTGACACTTTTTCATATTCAATTGTAAATTATACATAAAATTAAAAAGATGGACAAATTGTGAAAAAATTATAGTATACAAGTACACTAGCATTATTTACATTGCAAACATTATACATTCTTATATTTGTCGGCCACTACTAATAGGCATATTTCAATAAAGGTATTCCTAAAAACATGTAATAATTGGGATGTGTTAAGTTCAAAGGACACTTTTTCATTTTCAATTGTAGATTGTACATAAATTTAGAAAATTGGTCAAATTATGGAAAAATTATAGTATACAAGTACACTAGCATTATTTATATTGAAAACATTATACATTCTCATATTTGTTGGCCCTTAATACTAGGCATATCTCAATAAAAGTATCCCTAAAAACATGTAATAATTTGACAAATTATTTTCATGGAAAACATTATACAATCTCATCTATATATATATAATCTTAATAAGGCTAAAAATATTGGACAAACTTACATTTATGAAGTAGTAATTGAGATAACATATATTATAAAAAATATATATAAACTTTTCAAAATTTATTTTAAATATAAAAACTTTAACTTATAATTTTATAAAGCAGAATGAAAGGCACTGCCTTCTAAATTGTTGAGATGGACATTACTTCCCACCACCAGTACCAGCACAACAGACGGTCCATATTGCCTTCAAAACTATGGAACTAAATAGGTTATTTTTGTTACTGGACTAAATAGATATAGATGACGCCTGGTTTATAACATGGAGAACTGCTGGTACTGGTACTAGTGGTGCTGGTGCTGGTGCTGGTGCTGGTGCTGGTGCTGGTACTGGTGGTGGAACTAAATTTATTCTGTTTATTTCATTCTACAAAGTATGTTTTTACTTATAACTCAGAATTTGTTTTTATAAAAATTACTTATACATTTAAATATATTTTAAATTAGTTAATATTGTTTAACTTCTTTATCGTTTATAAGTTTTTCATTAAGTTTATATATATATAAACACTTCATTCCATTATAAAAATATTAAAAATTAAATTTACATATATTTAAATTTAATAAAACTATTATTTTATATATAATATAAATATTTTAGTAAATTAATAATAAAAACATTATAAAATTAAAGCATAAAAATATTATACATAATAAATATGTTTTTTATTAAATTAACCATAATAATAAAATTATATAAAATTAAAGCATAAAAACAGTATACATAAAAACAATAGCTTTTAACTTGTCAAAACTATATTGAGCTCGAAACTTGTTTCTTTAGGTCCAATAGACCAAAGTTGTGGTCTCAAGGGACGTTAACCACCACCATCATCATCAATCTTAATATATTAAAGTTTAATAATAAATATATTTTTAATTATAAAGAAAAAAATATTAATAAATTAACAATTAAAAATATATATATATGAAATTAAAGCATAAAAATATTATACATATTAAGATTATAATCTTAATATAATAAAGTTTGATGATAAAAACAATATACATTAAGCAATATTTATTTCTTAATATTATTTTTTTTAACAGAAACTGAGAAATTTTGAATTGATTAAAAAGGCTGTAGCCCAGCCAAGCAGACAAAGGGGGAGTTCAGAAAAAGAAGGTTGATGACCTCTAACAGTGTTGTTAGCCTTCTTATGAATACTCTAAGAGGGGTGTCCCAATTTCTTCTAGGGATTTTTCGAGAAAATGATTACTTGCATGAGTAAACTCTCACGAATTGTGAGCAGAGAAGGATACATAAACAAAACATTAATTAGACGGGGAGGTGAGATGCCCCTTTATGAAAGGGTCAATTCGCTTCTGAGAACCCAAGAAAATATTTGAGGTTGCTTCATTTTCTCTACGTTCTTTGTTTGTCTTTCGCCCTCTAGCGAGGGGAGGAGAAGGGGCTGAGAAGTCTTCAGAATCAGATGTTCCCTCTTACCCAGAGGAAGGGACTAAGGATGCCAATCCTGCATGGGCTGAAGTCTCGTAATCCAAAGCTTTGGGGTTTTTCTTAGAACCTGAAGAAGTAGGATTTGGAGAAGCTTGTTCAGGAACTGTCTCCAAGGGACCGAAGGGACCTGGGGGTTCTCCTTGCACCGAAACATCCGCAGCTTCAGATTCTTATGCTTCAACTTCCTGGAGAACTTCAAAGCTATTTTTGTTTTCCAGCGTTGAAGATTCTGCGGAAGGAGAAGGATCTTGAGGTGAGTCCTTATGCTGAGAAGCTTGAGGCTCCTTTCGCCGGGGAGGAAGGCGTCGATTAGTGACCGTATAGAACACTGCTTCTTTTGGAGTAGAGGGATTTGTTGGTTTCTGTAATTCTTCGAGCTTGGGGAATCTCTTGGCGAAGTGGCCGTATACATGAAAAAAGTTGCATTTGAATGGAATCTGCTCATAGTCCAGTTATTGGATGTGACTCCAATCTCCTAAAGTGAGTTTTAGGGCCTCCGGAATCCCTTTTTCTAGATTTGCCTCTACGTAGATGCGGGCACATCTAAACTAGACCCCTTTTGGTTCTGCACTATCAAGATAGCGTCCTAGCTTATTACCAATGTCTGCCATAGTGCTATACCCCCCAAAGGTGAAGTGGGAGGTTATGCAGTCTTACCTATACTGGAGCGGCAGTAATATCTACTTTTGGGTTAAACCCCAGGGTCCATGGGGCTAATAATAGCCCTCTTGAGCCCATGAATAAGGGGCACGATCGAAAGACTAAATCTCTTTCTTCTTTACTCAGAAACAGGCAAACAAAAAAACCCCTTCCAGCTGTGAAGAGAGAGACCTGTCCTTGCAAAATAGGGTTCTAGTGTTCTGCAATCCAGAGCCCCACCACCTTAGGACTAGGCTACAATCCTGTAAAGTTGCATATGAGGGATTTCTCTAAGAGGATGAGCGCTTTATGGCATGGATCCGTAGGAGAGAGCTCCAGAGAAAGGATATCGCCCATCTTTTTCACGAACTTGGAGGGTGTATGAGAAGCTGCCTGAGGAACAACAGCTTGAACTAGGGCCTTGAAGGCCTTGAGCTAGTCAAGACAGCCCATAGCCTTGGAGCCTGTGAGAGCAGCAACGAAAAATGCCAAAGCAAAAACCAGGAGCCGCAACCAAAAAAACAACGACGCCGCAATGGATTGATTCAACACTGAAGGTGCACTGAGATCCAAACGCCTTCGGCCTGAGGGCTGCATAGCAAGGGAGGCGGCGGCTAGCGAAACCCTAGCCATGTTTCGGAGAGAGTCGCTCCGTCATTTTTTTTATTCACATCAATATGCGCTCTCATTAAAGTCCACATTATTTTTTCCTCGCTTATTTCTTAATATTATTGTAAATTAGGAAAGTTTTTTTACTTTTTGAAAATTATATTATTGTAAAAATAATAATGTTATATTTTAAATCATAAAATAACATTTAAAAAATAGCATTCGATTATTAAAAATATATAAGAATAATAATAAATAAAAATAGATCAAAATAAATGTTAAAAACATGATGTAAATTTATTTATAATTTTTAAAATTAAATATATATTTTAAAATTAAATTTGATTTACGCATTATTTGAATTGAAAGTTTAGATTTAAGTTATAAAAATAAATTCGAAGTGTATTTTTATTTAATCATTACAGAGGATAGTAATCTCACTCAAGTGTATATACGGTGAGATGAATGCACACTTTAATTATGTGACATTCAACATTAATAAAGACTAATGTCATAAAGGCTAACGTCACATTTTGAAGACTAATATCATAAAGGCTAATATCACATTTTGATGTATATCAATTGTTATGCTACATTGGAACGTTCAAAGGGTTGTCTATTAATATATACATTGACACAATGTGATACATTAATAATACTTCAAAAGTCATGCCAAAGTGGAGAGTAGAGTATCAAAGCCCGGAAAATTAATCTAATCTATATTCACAAGAAATGTTTTAATTTTGTTATAATATTCAAACATGAACCGATGTGGTGTTGATGTTCTTAAGAGAGATCCAACAAATTAATAATGTGACATTCGACATTCATCAAGAGTTATGTCGCATTTTGATGTTTACCAAGGGTTATATCATATTACAACATTAATCCATGGTTTGCTGCAATGTTTAGTATATGTTAGCACAACCAAAGATGTGACACATTAATAATGTGACATTTGGCATGCATCAATGGTTACATCACATTGTGATGTTTATCAAGGGTTATGTTGCATTGCAACGTTCATTAAGGATTAAAAAATGATATAGATTGACACAACCCAATATAGATTGAAAAGCGCAAAAAATTCAACTGTGTACACAAGAAATGTTTCAATATTAAGTTATGAACATTTTGTATTACATGATCAAAATTTGATGAAACATTTGCACTTTGATATTATGATGGGTGCAAAATGCAAATGTTAAATGGATTTATGCTTTTAGTTGTGTTGTGGCATTCAACATTCATTAAGGGTTATGTCGCATTGTGGTGTTTATCAATGGCTACGTTTCATTGCGACGTTATTAAGGGTTATATCACGTTACAATTGTTATCCATGGATTGTTATCCATGAATTGTTACAGTGTTTGGTATATGTCAACATAATCAAAGATGCGACACATTAATAATGTGATAGTGGGCATTCAATAAGGGTTATGTCGCGTTGTGATGTTTATCAAGGGTTATGTTACATTAGTGGCGTTCATCAAAGGTTATGTCACATTGTGACATAACCCTTTGTTATAAAAGAAATATAACACATTCTTGGTGTCGCAATGCGACATAACCCTTGATAAATGCCACAATACAACATAACACTTTATATACATTATGATGTGATATTAGCCTTTGTGAATGCCGAATGGCACATTATTAATCTGTGCATATATCTCACTTTATATGTAGTTGAGTAAGATTACAATCATCTTAAATGATTAAAAAAATTACACTTCAAATTTATTGTAACAACTTAAATCTAAACTTTCAAATAAAGATGTGCATAATCAAATTCAATTTTAAGATATGTATTTTAACATTAGATTTAAAAAATGTATAAAGAAATTTACAACGAGTTCTAGATATTTATTTTAATAATGATATTAAATATATATATA
>LPNX010863665.1:268713-316528 GCA_001517045.1 Pseudotsuga menziesii | reverse complement strand
GTTATTATATTATTCAAAATATAACACTATTATTTTTATAATAATATCATTTTCATATTTTAATTAACTATCTTGATTATTCAATAATATTTTCAACTTACAATATTCCATTAATTAATAAATAAATGTTTTTTTTGTTTGTTTATAATTACACTTCAAAACTGTTTTAACAACCTAAATCTAAATCTAAAGCATAGAAAATTCATCTATGTACACAAGAAATGTTTCGATATTAAGCTATGAACATTTTGTATTACACGATCAAAATTTGATGAAACATTTGCACTTTTTGATGAAACATTTTGTATTACATTTTCATATATCTCATACATAATAAATATGTTTTTTATTAAATTAACAATAATAATAAAATTATATAAAATTAAAGCATAAAAACAGTATACATAAAAACAATAGCTTTTAACTTGTCAAAACTATATTGAGCTCGAAACTTGTTTCTTTAGGTCCAATAGACCAAAGTTTTGGTCTCAAGGGACGTTAACCACCACCATCATCATCATCAATCTTAATATATTAAAGTTTAATAATAAATATATTTTTAATTATAAAGAAAAAAATATTAATAAATTAACAATTAAAAAAATATATATGAAATTAAAGCATAAAAATATTATACATATTAAGATTATAATCTTAATATAATAAAGTTTGATGATAAAAACAATATACATTAAGCAATATTTATTTCTTAATATTATTTTTTTTAACAGAAACTGAGAAATTTTGAATTGATTAAAAAGGATGTAGCCCAGCCAAGTAGACAAAGGGGGAGTTCAGAAAAAGAAGGTTGATGACCTCTAACAGTGTTGTTAGCTTTCTTATGAATACTCTAAGAGGGGCGTCCCAATTTCTTCTAGGGATTTTTCGAGAAAATGATTACTTGCATGAGTAAACTCTCACAAATTGTGAGCAGAGAAGGATACATAAACAAAACATTAATTAGACGGGGAGGCCCAGATGCCCCTTCATGAAAGGGTCAATTCGCTTCTGAGAACCCAAGCAAATATTTGAGGTTGCTTCATTTTCTCTACGTTCTTTGTTTGTCTTTCGCCCTCTAGCGAGGGGAGGAGAAGGGGCTGAGAAGTCTTCAGAATCAGATGTTCCCTCTTACCCAGAGGAAGGGACTAAGGATGCCAATCCTGCATGGGCTGAAGTCTCGTAATCCAAAGCTTTGGGGTTTTTCTTAGAACCTGAAGAAGTAGGATTTGGAGAAGCTTGTTCAGGAACTGTCTCCAAGGGACCGAAGGGACCTGGGGGTTCTCCTTGCACCAAAACATCTGCAGCTTCAGATTCTTATGCTTCAACTTCCTGGAGAACTTCAAAGCTATTTTTGTTTTCCAACGTTGAAGATTCTACGGAAGGAGAAGGATCTTGAGGTGAGTCCTTATGCTGAGAAGCTTGAGGCTCCTTTCGCCGGGGAGGAAGGCGTTGATTAGTGACCGTATAGAACACTGCTTCTTTTGGAGTAGAGGGATTTGTTGGTTTCTATAATTCTTCGAGCTTGGGGCATCTCTTGGCGAAGTGGCTGTATACATGAAAAAAGTTGCATTTGAATGGAATCTGCTCATAGTCCAGTTATTGGATGTGACTCCAATCTCCTAAAGTGAGTTTTAGGGCCTCCGGAAGCCCTTTTTCTAGATTTGCCTCTACGTAGATGCGGGCACATCTGAACTGGACCCCTTTTGGTTCTGCACTATCAAGATAGCATCCTAGCTTATTACCAATGTCTGCCAAAGTGCTTTTCCCCCAAAGATGAAGTGGGAGGTTATGCAGTCTTACCTATACTGGAACGGCAGTAATATCTGCTTTTGGGTTAAACCCCAGGGTCCATGGGGCTAATAACAGCCCTCTTGAGCCCATGAATAAGGGACCCGATCAAAAGACTAAATCTCTTTCTTCTTTACTCAGAAACAGGCAAACAAAAAAACCCCTTCCAGCTGCGAAGAGAGAGACCTGTCCTTGCAAAATAGGGTTCTAGTGTTCTGCAATCCAGATCCCCACCACCTTAGGACTAGGCCACAATCTTGTAAAGTTGCATATGAGGGCTTTCTCTGAGAGGATGAGCGCTTTATGGCATGGATCCGTAGGAGAGAGCTCCAGAGAAAGGATATCGCCCATCTTTTTCACGAACTTGGAGGGTGTATGAGAAGCTGCCTGAGGAACAACAGCTTGAACTAGGGCCTTGAAGGCCTTGAGCTAGTCAAGATAGCCCATGGCCTGGGAATCTGTGAGAGCAGCAACAAAAAATGCCAAAGCAAAAACCAAGAGCCGCAACCAAAAAAACAACGACGCCGCAATGGATTGATTCAACACTGAAGGTGCGCTGAGATCCAAATGCCTTCGGCCTGAGGGCTGCATAGCAAGGGAGGCGGCGGCTAGCGAAGCCCTAGCCATGTTTCGGAGAGAGTCGCTCCGTCATTTTTTTTATTCACATCAATATGCGCTCTCATTAAAGTCCACATTATTTTTTCCTCGCTTATTTCTTAATATTATTGTAAATTAAGAAAGTTTTTTTACTTTTTGAAAATTATATTATTGTAAAAATAATAATGTTATATTTTAAATCATAAAATAACATTTAAAAAATAGCATTCGATTATTAAAAATATATAAGAATAATAATAAATAAAAATAGATCAAAATAAATGTTAAAAACATGATGTAAATTTATTTATAATTTTTAAAATTAAATATATATTTTAAAATTAAATTTGATTTACGCATTATTTGAATTGAAAGTTTAGATTTAAGTTATTAAAATAAATTCGAAGTGTATTTTTATTTAATCATTACAGAGGATAGTAATCTCACTCAAGTGTATATAGGGTGAGATGAATGCACACTTTAATTATGTGACATTCAACATTAATAAAGACTAATGTCATAAAGGCTAACGTCACATTTTGAAGACTAATATCATAAAGGATAATATCACATTTTGATGTATATCAATTGTTATGCTACATTGGAACGTTCAAAGGGTTGTCTATTAATATATACATTGACACAATGTGATACATTAATAATACTTCAAAAGTCATGCCAAAGTGGAGAGTAGAGTATCAAAACCCGGAAAATTAATCTAATCTATATTCACAAGAAATGTTTTAATTTTGTTATAATATTCAAACATGAACCGATGTGGTGTTGATGTTCTTAAGAGAGATCCAACAAATTAATAATGTGACATTCGACATTCATCAAGAGTTATGTCGCATTTTGATGTTTACCAAGGGTTATATCATATTACAACATTAATCCATGGTTTGCTACAATGTTTAGTATATGTTAGCACAACCAAAGATGTGACACATTAATAATGTGACATTTGGCATGCATCAATGGTTACATCACATTGTGATGTTTATCAAGGGTTATGTTGCATTGCAACGTTCATTAAGGATTAAAAAATGATATAGATTGACACAACCCAATATAGATTGAAAAGCGCAAAAAATTCAACTGTGTACACAAGAAATGTTTCAATATTAAGTTATGAACATTTTGTATTACATGATCAAAATTTGATGAAACATTTGCACTTTGATATTATGATGGGTGCAAAATGCAAATGTTAAATGGATTTATGCTTTTAGTTGTGTTGTGGCATTCAACATTCATTAAGGGTTATGTCGCATTGTGGTGTTTATCAATGGCTACGTTTCATTGCGACGTTATTAAGGGTTATATCACGTTACAATTGTTATCCATGGATTGTTACAGTGTTTGGTATATGTCAACATAATCAAAGATGTGACACATTAATAATGTGATAGTGGGCATTCAATAAGGGTTATGTCGCGTTGTGATGTTTATCAGGGGTTATGTTACATTAGTGGCGTTCATCAAAGGTTATGTCACATTGTGACATAACCCTTTGTTATAAAAGAAATATAACACATTCTTGGTGTCGCAATGCGACATAACCCTTGTTAAATGCCACGATACAACATAACACTTTATATACATTATGATGTGATATTAGCCTTTGTGAATGTCGAATGGCACATTATTAATCTGTGTATATATCTCACTTTATATGTAGTTGAGTAAGATTACAATCATCTTAAATGATTAAAAAAATTACACTTCAAATTTATTTTAACAACTTAAATCTAAACTTTCAAATAAAGATGTGCATAATCAAATTCAATTTTAAGATATGTATTTTAACATTAGATTTAAAAAATGTATAAAGAAATTTACAACGAGTTCTAGATATTTATTTTAATAATGATATTAAATATATATAGTGTTATTTTTAAATGTTATTATATTATTCAAAATATAACACTATTATTTTTATAATAATATCATTTTCATATTTTAATTAACTATCTTGATTATTCAATAATATTTTCAACTTACAATTTTCCATTAATTAATAAATAAATGTTTTTTTTGTTTGTTTATAATTACTCTTCAAATCTATTTTAACAACCTAAATCTAAATCTAAAGCATAGAAAATTCATCTATGTACACAAGAAATGTTTCGATATTAAGCTATGAACATTTTGTATTACACGATCAAAATTTGATGAAACATTTGCACTTTAGTGTTATGATGGGTGCAAAATGCAAATGTTAAATGGATTTATAATTAGTCATGTTGTGACATTCAATGTTCATTAAGGGTTATGTCTTATTGTAATGTTTATCAAGGGCTACGTTTAATTGCGACGTTATTAAGGGTTTTATCACATTATGATTTTAAGCCATGGTTTGTTATAGTGTTTGGTATATGTCAACAAAACCAAATATGCGACACATTAATAATGTGATAGTGGGCGTTCAATAAGGGTTATGTCGCATTGTGATGTTTATCAAGGGTTATGTTACATTAGTAACGTGTAAATTTTCCTTTAATATTCAACTAGTGCTAAACAGTGCATGCAAAATATCAACCGATAGCCACACATGAATATCTTTTACAGTATGCAGCGGAATATAAAACTGAGAAATAAATCACAACATCACATCACAATATTGACACTATTATTTTGGGTATGGAAACCCTCGGAAAAACCCAAGATGGCAAAACCGGTGCAGCAGTCAGATATAGATTTTATTATGAGAAAATATGGAACTTTTATAATCACTACAAATTCTCCCAAACCTGGCGAATGTGATACCCGGCAGAATCACTGGCAAAATCCCAGCTAAACCTCAACACCCTCCTATGTGAGTGTACGGCCCAGCTATACGAAGCTCAATGATCCTGCTGCTCGCTCCTCTGTCTTCTCAACTAAATCCTCTGTCTAGATTTCTCTCTTTGTCTGTATCCTGTCTCTATCGGAATACAAGTGTGTGTGTTCTCTCCACCAATTGATATCTCTTTTATAACTTTAGGTAAAGCAAAAACCCAAATTTCACTTTCACTTTAACTAGTGGTTCACTAAAGTTAATTTAGATCACTTTAATTTCTTTTCCAAAGAAACTTAGGAAAAGTAAACTAAATACAACTAGTTTCATAATTTAAGTCTTCTGCATGCAGGAACACATGCATGCAGGAAGACCTTCCTTGTTGCTACTAGTTTAACACCCCCACTCAATGAGGAAGGGATTCGGTAGCAACCCCAACTTATACATGAACTTCACGAAACTCTGTCTGCAAAGTGACTTGGTGAAAATGTCCGCCACCTGCTCATCAATATGTATGTACTCCAACCGAATGGTTCCCCTCTGAACACAATCTCTCAAGAAGTGGCATCTGATGTCTATGTGTTTGTTCCGGTCATTGAACAATGGATTCTTAGATACTCTGATGCCACTCTGATTGTCATAATGAACTAGCTCACACTCAAACAACCCTGCAAGTAACTTCCTCGGCCACATACCCTCACAAGCATCCATGCTGGCTGCCATGTACTCAGCCTCTACCGAGCTCAATGCAACTGACTTCTGCTTCCTGCTGAACCAAGAGAGAACCCCTGATCCAATGTTGAAACAACGACCTGAAGTAGTCTTTCGGTCCTCTACACATCCTGCCCAGTTAGCATCTATGAAACCTGCTAAATGTACACTCCCCATGTGCTCATAAACCAATCCATACTCCATTGTACCTCTAATGTAGCAAAGTATGTGCTTCACAATCGTCCAATGCACTCTCCAAGGGTCCACCATGAACTGACTCAAAGAGTTAACTGCAAAGATGATGTCTGGTCGAGTGTTGACCAGATACATAAGTGAACCGATAAGCTGACGATACAAGGTAGGATCAAATCCATCTGACCCTGATGCATCAATCTTCCTCGAGTTGGAAACTAGAGTTATGGCCATAGGCTTGCAGTCCTCCATCATGAATCTCTTCAAGATATCTACTACATACTTCCCCTATCCAATAAAGAAGCATCCATCTCTCTGCCAAACCTCCAAGCCCAGAAAGTAATGCATCAACCCAAGGTCTTTCATCTCAAACTCTACTGCAAGGTTGGACTTACAGTCTCCAATCAGCCTCTCATCTACTATCAAAAAGAGATCATCCACATATAATACCAGTATGAGAGGCATCTCACCTGTCAAGAAGTACAGGTTGTGGTCATCCTTACTGTGCTGAAATCCCATCTCCCGTAGATAGCTGTCAATCCTCAAGTACCATGCTCGAGGTGCCTGCTTGAGCCTGTAAAGAGCTCGATGCAGTCTGCATACATGTGTATCCCTATTCTCCACATCAAACCCCTCTTGCTGCTCAATATAAACCTCCTCCTCTATCACTTCGTTGAGCAAGGCAGTCTTGACATCCATCTGATGGACACACCAACCCATCTCAGCTGCTAGTGAGATAATGGTTTGAATGGAAGAATACATAGAAACAGGTGTGAAGGTCTCCTAGAACTTGTGCTCTGTGTCTGTACTTGTACTTGTACATCTGGCTCCTCCAACTTGACTCCTGACTCATGTGTTGGATGCTGCTCTCCTGGTAAGTCCAAAGATCTCCACAAGGCCCTGTCCGCATCGAACTGGACATCCCTGATCACAATAATCCTCCTGCGAGTAGGAATATAAACTCTATATTCCTCTGAAATATCCCTATAACCAACAAGTAACCGCTTCTCTCCATAATGGTCCAGCTTCTTCTTATTGTCAGCATGAACATGACAATAGCAGACACTGTCGAATATACGAATGTGACTCACATCTGGCCTAGTGCCTATGAAGACTTCCTCTGGTGTCTTCCTCCCCAAGGCTATGTGGGGACACCTATTCTGAATGTATACTACAACTTGTATGCCTTGACCCAGAGGAATAGTGGTAATCCCTGATCAAATAACATGGCACAGAGGAATAGTGGTAATCCCTGATCAAATAGCATGGCCTTGGATGCTCCAACCATAGTCCTGTTCTTCCAATATGAAACTCCATTATGTTGTGGGTTATGGGGCACAGTGTGCTCCTTCTTTATCCCCTCAAAGGAACAATACTCTATGAACTCATTGGAAGTGTACTCACCCTCGTTGTCTATCCTCAACACCTTAATCTTCTTTCCTATTTGGTTCTCCACAAGAGTCTTGAACTCTTGGAACCTCTCATAGACCTCTGACTTGGCCTTCAGGAAATAGATCCAGGTTTTCTTGGAATAGTCATCAATGAAGGTTACACGATAACTGTAACCACTAAATGAATGGACACTCATATGTTCGCATACATCCGAATGCACCAAGTCCAAGGGCTCCTTAGACTTGTTCTCACTCTGTGGGAAAGGCTTCCTGATTTTCTTCCCCAAAGCACAACCCTTGCAGTGGTTATGCTTTTCCTCCTATACCTGAGGAACTCCAATGACGACCTGTCTCAAATGATTCAGTGTTCCATGGTTTAAGTGTGCCATCCTCCTATGCCACAACTCAACCTTACTGCTGATGCTTTTGTTGACTAGAACATTTGCAGAGTCAAAGTGTAATCTATACACTTTCCTGCTCCTTCTTCCAATCACCCGACCCAAGCTCTTATCTGACCCCTTGGGCCTGATATACACTCTATGGTCATGAAACTTCACCTGATATCCCTTGTCCTACAAAGTGGAGACTGATATAAGGTTCTTGGTCAGTCCTGGAACATATAACACATCAGCAAAACTGAGGGGCTGTCCAGACTCCCTCTCAAATGAAACAGTGCCAAATCCTTGCGCCTAATACCGTGCATCATCACCCAGCTCAACATGGATCCCTGTTCCACCCTCCTGCAAGTCTCTGGAGAATCTCTTATGTCCAATCATGTGACTAGATGATCAACTGTCAATGTACCATATGTTGCTCCTTGTGGTGCTTGCCATGCAAGATATCAAGCAAAACTCCTCATCGAAGATCCTACTAAACTAATCCACCTCTGCATATCCATCCATCTGAGTGTTACTCTTCTTCTTCCCGTCTGGGCACTGCGAGGCAAAGTGTCCCTGCTTGTAGCAGATAAAACACTTGACCTTTGATATGTTAAGGTTCTTGTTACCATATTTCTTCCTCTTTTCATTTCCCTTTCTCTTCCCTATAAGGGCTAGAGCCTCCTCATCCACAATCTGTGGGGCACTACTGGATGAGCCTGATCCTTGACCCATGAGGGTGTCCTCCTGCACAAATTCATCCCATAGACTCTGCCAATCAGGGAGCTTCTCCCTAGCCACAACACCTTTGACAAAGCTGTCCCATGGCTTAGAGAAGCCATTGAGGGCTATCCGAACTAGCTCCTCATCATCAGTCTTAGAGCCAACAGCTCCAAGCTCATCCCTGATCTGTGTGAGCCTCATGAGATAAGGCACCACTCCTTCTCCCTTGGTCATCTTGGTGTTGTGCATCCTCTCTTGCAACACAATCCTCCAGTTTTCATTCTTGCTTTGGTACAGACTCTCTAAAGCCTTCCACATCTCCAATGCGGTCTTCTTACCAGAAAGGTGAGGGACTATATGGTCCTTCACTCCATCCATGATAATCAACATGGATTTGTAATCAATATTCTTCCAAGCTATCAAATCTTCCAGATCTGTGGGTGCAAATTTTGTGGATTCAATGTGCTCCTCAGCATCACTGACGTCTAAGATCCTTGTGATCCTCTCTTTCCATGTAGGAAAGTTTTGAGCACCCTAGAGTCTATCCTCAACTCTCAACTGCATGGCCATAGTGAATTCTACCTATCAAACCCTAGATCTGGAAGTCTAGGTTTGTGTCTTCCTATAGATATGCCCCTAATCTATCACTGTTGCTGCAAATATCTCAGCTTTAGCTCACCAGAGCTCTGATACCAAGTAAATTTTCCTTTAATATTCAACTAGGGCTAAAAAGTGCATGAAAAATATCAACTGATAACCAAACATGAATATCTTTTAAAGTATGCAGTGGAATATAAAACTGAGAAATAAATCACAACATCACATCACAATATTGACACTATTATTTTGGGTATGGAAACCCTCGAAAAAACCCAAGATGGGAAAACCGGTGTAGTAGTCAGATATAGATTTTATTATGAGAAAATATGGAACTTTTACAATCACTGCAAATTCACCCAAACCTGGCGAATGTAGTACCCGGCAGAATCACTGGGAAAATCCCAGCAAAACCTCAACACCCTCATGTGTGAGTGTACGGCCCAGCTATACAAAGCTCGATGATCCTACTACTCGCTCCTCCGTCTTCTGAGCTAAATCCTCTGTCTGAATTTATTTCTTTGTCTGTATCTTGTCTCTGTCATAATACAAGTGTGTGTATTCTCTCCGCCAATTGATCTCTCTTTTATAACTTTAGTTAAAGCGAAAACCCTAATTTCACTTTCACTTTAACTAGTGGTAAAGCAAAAACCCTAATTTCACTTTCACTTTAACTAGTGGTTCACTAAAGTTAATTTAGATCACTTTAATTTATTTTCCAAAGTAAACTTAGAAAAAAGTAAATTAAATACAACTAGTTTCCTAATTTAAGTCTTCTGCATGCAAGAACATATGCATGCAGGAAGACCTTCCTTGTTGCTACTAGTTTAACATAACATTAAAAAAAGGTTATGTCACATTGAGACATAACCCTTTGTCATACTAGAAATACTCAATGTCGCAATGCGACATAACCCTTGATAAATGCCACAATACAACATAACACTTGATATACATTACAATGTGATATTAACCTTTGTGAATGTCGAAAGTCGCATTATTAATGTGTGTATTCATCTCACTTTATATGTAGTTGAGTAAGATTACAATCATCTTAAATGATTAAAAAAAACTATACTTCAAATTTAAACTTTCAAATAAAGATATGCATAAATCAAATCTAATTTTAAGAAATGTATTTTAACCTTAGATTTAAAAAATGTATAAAGAAATTTTCAACAAGTTCTAGATATTTATTTTAATAATGATATATATATAATTAATGTTATGATGGGTGCAAAATGAAAATGTTAAATGGATTTATGCTTTTAGTTGTGTTGTGACATTCAACGTTCATTAAGGGTTATGTCGCATTGTGATGTTTATCAATGGTTACATTTCATTGCGATGTTATTAAGGGTTATATCATGTTACGACTGTAAGCCATGGATTGTTACAGTGTTTGGTATATGTCAACACAATCAAAGATGCGACACATTAATAATGTGGTAATGGGCGTTCAATAAGGGTTATGTCGCATTGTAATGTTTACCAAAGGTTATGTTACATTAGTGGCGTTCATCAAGAGTTATGTCACATTGTGACATAACCCTTTGTTATACTAGAAATATAACACATTCTCGACATCGCAATGCGACATTTGATAAATGCCACAATGCAACATAACACTTGATATACATTATAATGTGATATTAGCCTTTATGAATGTCGAATGTCACATTCTTAATGCGTGTAATCATCTCACTTTATATGCAGTTGAGTAAGATTACAATCATCTTAAATGATTAAAAAAGTTTAGACTTCAAATTTATTTTAACGATTTAAATGTAAACTTTCAAATAAAGATATGCATAAATCAAATTGAATTTTAAGATATGTATTTTAACATTAGATTTTAAAAATGTATAAAGAAATTTAAAACAAGTTCTAGATATTTATTTTAATAATGGTATTAAATACATATAGTGTTATTTTTAAATGTTATTATATTATTCAAAATATAACACTATTATTTTTATTATAATATCGTTTTCATATTTTAATTAACTATCTTGATTATTCAATAATATTTTCAACTTACAATATTTCATTAATTAATAAATAAATGTTTTTTTGGTTTATAATTGCACTTCAAATCTGTTTTAACAACCTAAATCTAAATCTAAAGCATAGAAAATTCATCTGTGTACACAAGAAATGTTTCGATATTAAGCTATGAACATTTTGTGTTAATGTTATGATGGGTGCAAAATGCAAATGTTAAATGGATTTATGCTTAGTTGTTTTGTGACATTCAATGTTCATTAAGGGTTTTGTCTTATTGTGATGTTTATCAAGGGCTATGTTTAATTGCAACGTTATTAAGGGTTATATCACATTACGACTTTAAGCCATGGTTTGTTATAGTGTTTGGTATATGTCAACACAACCAAATATGCCACACAATAATAATGTGATAGTGGGCGTTGAATAAGGGTTATCTCGCATTGTGATATTTATCAAGGGTTATTGCGTCGAGAGGTGCTCTACAGCCTAGTATGGGGGAGATCTTTTAACGTTACAAGACTAACAAAATAATTAAAAATTAAAAATTTTAATTATCCACCAAAATAAATGTCGTCCAAAAAAACAACTTAATATGATAGAGATCTTGATAATAAAAAATAACAAATTTAATTATCATCCAAAATAAATGTCGACCATAAAAACAACCTAATATGGGAGATATCTTGTAATGTTCCTACCTAACAAAAAATTAAACCAACGTAGATCCATCCTAGGCTCTATCAAGCGCCGAGAGGGATCAAATCTCTCAAGGTCCAAACTTCTTCTTAGGTATTGTACTCAATGAACTATCAACTTTGGTGTGTCCTATATAATAATAATTATAATAATAATCTATTTTTAAGGTCACCGCCAAGCAAGACACCAAATTGGTGTATGAGACCCCCTTGTTTGTGGAACAAAAACTCTAACCTCCTAAGAGAAAACACATGCTCTTAACCATTAGACCTACTCATGGTGTACCAAAAGACACATCTTTGATTTGATTCAAACCAAAAGACACATCTTATTATTAATATTTAATATTATTTATGGTCGACATATAATATTTATTATAATTTTTTCTTTTGTAGGAACGAACATTACAACATCTCCCATACATGGTTTTAAAACCATATGCAAGGCCCTTCTAAAACCATGGGTTGTTTAGGAGGCCTTGCAGATGGTCTTAAAACCATTTGCAAGGCCCTCCTAAACCATGCACAATAAAACCATGGGTTGTTTAGGAGGACTTGCACATGGTTTTAAAACCATGTGCAAGGCTCTCTCCTAAACCATGTACAATAAAACCATGGATTGTTTAGAAGGCCTTGCACATAGTTTTAAAACCATGTGCAACGACCAACATTTTTCGCGGATCATTCAATTTTTCACTTTTTATTAATTTGTTAGGTAGGAACATTACAACATCTCCCCCATATTGTGTTTTTTTTCTTACCCACATTTTTTTGCAGATAATTAAATTCTTACTTTTTTATTGTTTTGTTAGGTAGTAACATTACAACATCTCTCCCATATTAGGTTGTTTTTATGGCCGACATTTATTTTGCTGAGAATAAAAATTTTATTTTTTATTATCAAGATCTCTCTCATATTAGGTTTTTTTTTGGCCGACATTTATCTTGGCGGATAATTTAATGTGGTTGTTGTTAGTATTGGAAGTAGGGGGAGATGAAACTATCGCATTTGCCTGGATGAAATGAGCATTACAATTACGGAGTTTGTCGTCACAAATACATTACAGAGTCTGGAGTCTGTGGACACAGGGAGGTTCCTCACAGGCTGTCAACAGATGACGAAACCTGTAGAGGAACAAACCCCTTAAATAACACCTTCGTTGTAAATATTGTACTTTCCCTGTTATCCCAAGATAATATTCCTGTTCGGTTTGGTTTCAAACAGTTGACTAACATCCTCCTAAGACATCGCTTAAAGAGATTACGGAGAGGTACCATTGACATATCCAGTCCTAGGTAAAGATTTGAACCCACTGGTTGGAGATCTAAAGTAAGCACATTCAATATCAACAATAAAACCACTTTAATTGAAACAACAAAATGCATTGTTCAGATCTAGAACTGGCAATAGCATTGAAGCTAACACTGGAGCCCGTTCTCAAACCAGGGGATCCACCATTGGATTTGATAGATACGCAACCGTGTCTGCTTCTGCTTCTGGGTTTCGATCACGATCATGGCATGGACCTTAAAAAAATAACTTATTTTTTGTTTTGAAAATAGTGAGAACTTGAAAGCTTGTAGGCAAATTGGTCCTTCTGCATTGAAATAACAACCTATAAGCATATAGACAAAGACTCATAAGAAAAGCAAGGGTTTCCTTGAGGCCCACGATACCGAAATTTAATGGCCCTTAGCTAAGTTTTGGCTATTGTTCAGATCCATGAAATTTAAATAAAGGATAAATGTTTTACGTTTATTTTTTATGTTAACATTGATTTTAATCAAAATTTAAAAGAGTTTGAAGTGGGGTTTGGTGACTTCAGTGCTTGACAGACATGTTTCTCTTTGTATTTTGTATCATGTAAAGAGTCGAACAAGGTGTAAATCTGCTTAGACACAGAGCCACCATTAAATATTTGGGAAAATAATGAAAATAGTGAACAAACACATCTTTCTCTATATATAAGGACTTTCTTTGGCTCTATAGTTGCTAAACTAACTATAGAAAGCCTTCGAAGCTATAGTTATGCCCCATGTGCTTTAAACTAGGCTATGGGAAGATTATTGTTAATAGAGTAGTCATATATTTTAAGAAGAAGCAACAAGTACGGAGAGGATATAGTGCTCTTTACTGTGTATTTCATGATCCATTCCTTCTTTCTTTGGATGCGAAGAGAGAACAATGTGAGACTGAAATTATTGTTAATGGGCCCTATGCAGACACAGGTTTTAAATAATTTCTATGAAAAATTAAAGCATGGGTTGAGTGGATACATTATATCGAGATCTACATATTTCTATGGGTTTTAAATGTTCATCTATGGTGGATACATTATATCGAGATCTACATATTTCTAAAAAATAAGAGATTCTATGTGCAGGGATGTGACATGTTTAAAGTCATGACATGTTGGTTATTGTTTCTACTCATAGAAAATGGAGGGTTAAGACTTAAACATCGATGCCATAGAAAAATATTAAGATTTAAAGCACATATACCATAGTGAAGGCTTAAGACTTAATGTTGTCACTCCTTTCACACTCCAACAGGTGAAAAGAAAGGTTCTTGTGGCACAAGTGTGTGAAGTAGTGTGGTAACAACAAGTAAAATGTAGTAAAAATATGGACTAAACTATGCAATTAGGAATATAAACTAATGCATAAAGAATATATGAGCCCTAAATGAAGCATATGAAATAATTGTTTCTCTTTTATTCAAATAATTAGGCTTATACATGGAATAAGAGTATAGGGCCCTTGCAGCTGGGTCGAGTGTAGCTCTCCTGGTTCTAAGCATCTTGATGTCTCCCACACTCTATCATGAAGGTGTCAAAGTTCAACTGAAGGGAAATGAGAGTGATAACAAAGGCTCAATGTGAATGGGAACCTTCATGTCACATAAATAAGAAAATACTTAGGGTTTAGGGTTTCCAAACCACGGTGGTTATTCCATATACCACTGGTAATTTTTGAATTTGAGCTAGACTTTATTTTTAATGTAGGCATTCCCTATTTTGGTGGGTTTTTCCCTATTTTGGTGGAAATCCCTTGTTTGGTGGAATTTCCTAACTTTATCAGATAAGTCCATAATGCATCAACTTTTTGGGTGTTTTGATATACATGAAGGTTCAAGATGTTGATTTTTGGTGTGGAGACTAATGATGTGGAAATGGTAAGTGGTCTATGATGTATGAACATTTTTTTTTGTTAACATATTTCCCCGTGATGTGTAATGTTAGGATCTCATTGTATGACCGATAGACATCATAGGACTTGTTTTTCCAAAGTATGAATGTGATAAGATTGTGGAGAGCCAAGGACTACACTAGAGGAGAGAGCAAACTCTTTGTTGGGGTTACAAGGGCAAAATCTACAGATACAACACTCAAAATGGATGAGGTGCATATAATGTAATATCTCAAATACTGATATTTTCTATTTCTATGCAAAGTTACTGAAATAGTCGGGCATGCAAACTGCCATGCAAAAATTCCCTATTTTATAGCTGAAATTAGGGTTAGGGTTTGCAAGATAGAATGTAACACTTACTAGTGATAAGCTGGCTTAAATGCTCCTGAGAGAATATGTATGCATCAAGAGCCGGTCTGGAGATGAACTGGTACTTTCTACCTCCGGTGATACCCCAGCAGCACATACCCAAGATCAGCTAAGGGTGACGTTTTCAGTGAAGCAGGTACCTGTTGAAGCTGATAATTTGCATGAGTGGTAGTCTTCCAGTGCTAGAGAGGATTCCTTACACATGTGGAAGTTCTGAGGTCTCTAGGCAGGCTACCGAATTGATTTGGGTGTTTAGTTACTCATGCCCCCCTGATCCTGAAACTGCTGAAAACTGCTCCGGATGAACAAGACCAGATCTGATAATCACCAGGTACAGGAGTATGATACCAATGATGAGAATGGTGCCTGGGTTCTGAAGGTAAACTGAGATCTGAGGACCCAATGAATGATTTGGGGTTTTCCGCTAAAAACCCCCTTACGGCTGCACATGTGCCCCTACAAACAATATCTGATGGATAATGGATAACTGCAAAGGAATGAATAAATCGAAGAGCAGATGGTGAACTTGAATGGTTTACCCTGGATGAGACTAGGGCAGATATCTCACTGTCGAAACCCCGTTAGCCGAAGACGTCATCTTCAACCCCAACTGTTGTTGCTGCACGTTGTGCTCCTACTCAAGAGCTCCAAAATCATATAATAATCAAAAGTAAAGTCTCCATTCACTTTATCTTCCTTTTATAACTTTCAACTGCGAAAACCCTAATTTTTTACCTAATTAGGTCACTTTAACTTCTAATTTGCAATTGACTTGCATGCATGCGCATGAAGACTTAATCGGGTACATGCATCATTAATTAATGCTTAGATGTCAAGCATGCTGGTGGCCTTTGGCTCCGGTGGCCCTCTTCGACCTAATGGTGATATAATATTGATGCCCTAGATTTTTTGTAGATGACATCAGTCTTCAGTTTATTCCCTAACTGACAATACCCGCTCGAATCCACAGGAATCACATAGTTTAGTGGGTTGGTCCTCAATGCCTAAGCAGAAGAGGACATTACAGTCCTCCCCGCTTGAGATTACTTGTCCTCAAGAAATTCCAACGCAAATCCACAATCAATCAACTGAACCAACTAAATCCAGGGATGATCCCAGGGTCCAAATTATCCTAGGAGATTTGTAGCACCCTCTGCTCAAAACAATGCACTGTATGGTACCATCACCAGAGACCTCCTAAAATCATTCTCTAGCAATCACTAAACTACCAGTTACTATAATCCTAGGGTCCCAAATCAATCTTAGAATTGCAGAGGTCAAAATGCATCCATCGCTACCCTGCATAGTATCTACACAAGGAGCATCATGTAGACTCCCAAGTAACGCCATCAGTAAACAATGTATCCATCCCTCATAAGGTCTTCCACTTGGATCCCAATGCAAACTTGTGCATATTTCATCCCAAATATCTGAAGGCTCTTGTGGAACTATACCCTTAGCTAGGAATGTCTTCCCAAGAATTGCCCACTCAATAAGACACCAACTCTTAATCTCTCTCCAATCCAACCCCTGAAAAGTATATTTTCCATAAGCACCATCGCAAGGAATAATCCTACCAAGCTGACATTATTCCCTTCTGATTTCAATTGGAATGTTGATATACTGCTAGTCAATTTCTCAATCCTGGATAACCTGTAAAAACCATCCGCCATTATGCAAATGTGGATTCAAGCTACTACAAGCCCTGTCTATGTACTCCTTAAGAGGACTGCTTTGAAATGCAGTAGTATTTTTCTCCTGATGCCCTATCAAGAAATCTAATTATTGTTCAATATTAGAAATCCTAACTGCTGACTCGGTACATACAACTCAAAGAACTGTAAGCTCAACATCTCGTTGTACTATGGTGTCGTAGACTATCTTGGTCCTCTCTTTCATCGCTAGAATGATTTATTTAACACATTCAATCTTCTTTCTGTGACTATCATCTAGAAGCTCTATCTCATGCATGTATAAACTCTCCCTAACCTCCATGTGTGACTGCTCACTGTCTCGACTGGTGTGCTCATTGCCTTGCACCTCATGTATTTTTCCTGTCATAACTGTTTGGATTCCTGTTGTAGGTGATGAAGAGTGTACCAACTCCAGCTCATCACATGACTTGTTCACAATCTGACTAGCTGATGTGCTTGTGTCGCTAGACTCACAGGATGGCTCTAATGCGATCTACTCATGCACATCCTTATCATGTACTCTTAACTCCAATTGAAGCTCACCAACAACTTATACTTCATGCTCATCTTTCTTCCCTCCCCCAACTATGCTTTTAAGTAGATCCTCATCCAAATCCTTGGGCTGGCTCCCGAACTTGATGGTGTAATAATCTTGAAAGGATAATGCTGCACATACCTCATCACCCAAGGCTAGATACTCCTGATATCAAGGAAAGTGTTGAATTACTGCTAACCTCTGCATATTTCCAGCAAAGATCCTTCTCATTGTCTTCATGTTCTCACAAGCTGGCAAAGAAAAACCTTTGTTTTGACATGCACTTCACCAATATCACTGACATGCATTTGCATGTACACGCATGCATCAATATGCACTTTTATTCAATTCTTATGTGCCCACAGTTGGCAAGGATCATGCTCTGATACCACTGTAATATCCCAAATGCTGATATTTTCTATTTCTATGCAAAGTTACTGAAATAGTCAGTCCTGCAAACTGCCATGCAAAAATTCCCTATTTTATAGCTAAAATTAGGGTTAGGGTTTGCAAGATAGAATGTAACACTTACCACTGATAAGCTGGTTGAAATGCTCCTAAGAGAATATGCATGCATCAAGAGCCGATCTGGAGATGAACTAGTACTTTCTGCCTCCGGTGATACCCCAACAGCACATACCCAAGATCAGCTAAGGGTGACATTTTCAGTGAAGAAGGTACCTATTGAAGCTGAGAATTTGCAGGAGTGGTAGTCTTTCAGTACCGGAGAGGATTCCTGACACATGCGGAAGTTCTGAGGTCTCTAAGCAGGCTAGCGAATTGATTTGGATGTTTAGCTACTCACACCCCCCTGATCCCAAAACTGCTGATAACTGCTCCAGATGAGCAAGACCGGATCTGATAATCACTGCGTACGGGAGTATGATACTGATGATGAGAATGGTGCCTGGGTTCTGAAGGTAAACTGAGATCTAAGGACCTAGCGAATGATTTGGGATTTTTCCAGCTAAAAACCCCCTTACGGCTGCACATGTACCCCTACAAACAATCTTTGATGGATACTGGATAACTGCAAAGGAATGAATAAATTGAAGAGCAGATGGTGAACCTGGATGAGACTAGGGTAGATATCTCACTGCCGAAACCCCGTTAGCCGAAGACACCGTCTTCAACCCCAACTATTGTGGCCGCACGCTGTGCTGCTACTCAAGAGCTCCAAAATCATATAATAGTCAAAAGTAAAGTCTCCATTCACTTTATCTTCCTTTTATAACTTTCAACTATGAAAACCCTAATTTTTTACCTAATTAGGTCACTTTAACTTCTAATTTGCAGTTGACTTGCATGCATGCGCATGAAGACTTAATCGGGTGCATGCATCATTAAATAATGCTTAGATGTCATGCAAGTTGGTGGCCTTTGGCTCCGGTGGCCCTCTTCGACCCAATGGTGATATAATATTGATGCCCTAGATTTTTTGTAAATGACATTAGTCTTTAGTTGATTCCCTAACTGTCAGTACCCGCTTGAATCCACAGGAATCACATAGGTTAGCGGGTTGGTCCTCAATGCCTAAGCAGAAGAGGACATTACATATAATCAGAAATATGTGGATGAGACGGGCATATCCATGCCCGTATCATTGTCTCAATATACATAAATTGTGAGATCCATGGGCAAACCTGAACAATACATGAATAATTGTTGTGTGCTTCATAAGGGTCTAATGAGGACCGATACATGGACTAATCTAGTTTTCCAATGGCAGCGGATCTGAAGGAACGATACTAGAAACAATGGCATGCAACAGGGATGCCTGGTCACCATTGATGCTCTAAAAGGTCTGAAAACTGGAAGGACTCGGACAACTAAGGATCTAAATCTCAAAGCGACAATATATTGCAACTGGAACTGGATGTACTAGGAAGAGTGAAGGGCTTCCAAACATTGTCTCCAATGCAACCCGAATACCCTAAGGAACATAATAATGATAACGAGTTCTATAGTGAGTCAAGGGGCATACAGGGTCTTCAACCAAACAATGACGGGACCAATACCCTGTACGGATCTCAATGATGCGATGATGTGGCTGAAGTCAAGCACATGAGAGACAACCATATAAAATGGCAATAAGGACTCCCCTCAAATGGTTTGTACAAACTCACCGATGGTGGAAGTGAGGCCAAGGTACAGGGACCTCTAGGTCTATCCTCTAAAATAGATGTGTTGGCGTCGATAGAGGGAGACCTGCAAATACCAAGGCAATAATGGTTTCTTAATAGGAGCATAAGGTGTACAACCATAGAGTAACTGGCATAAGATGTTGGACTGAGATAATGTAGGCGGTTATGAGGTTGAATGAGTAATGGGACTCAAACTTCCTTTGTTCATAATATGATAGATGGGTTGTCCTGGAAGCATATTAAATTGATCTCGAGGGATGGAAACATAGTTGGGGGGGATTGTACTGGGTATAACTGTAGCGAGATGAGCCCAGAGGAAGAAATGATGATAATAAAGGAGGGGAACTCCAAGTATGACTAGTTGCAAAGTACTTTGAACAAAGGTGATTGGGAATGTTGTCGACACAAGGGATTGGATGTGATCTACCGAGGTGTTGAGAATAATTACTTTGGCCTTCTTCATGATTTAAAGAACTCAAAGAAGGCATAGAAATGTGCTCGAGATGGCATTGTCCCATTGATTTTATCAAGCTTGTGTCAGTTTATGCTCGTCAATATTTTCAATTTTAGAGAGTCTAAAAATAAGAAGAAGACTCCAGTGGTGGTCTTTTTCATAAAGTTAGCCTCCAATGCCCAGAAAAGCATAAAACTGTGAAATGGAGAACTCTTCTAGTCGAAAGGGACTAGAGTATTCCTTTTTTGTAAATAATCCATCTGGTCTGAAAAAAGGGTAAACTTATACCAGAATGATGTTCTTTCACATCCTTTAACAAGTTTGAAAGAAACAATATTAATCAGCAATATTTTCATTGTTTAAGGAGTCAAAAAAGATCTTAACAAAAACTCCATGATGGGAATCCAGGATGAGAGGTCAATGAGAGATAATATGAGGAAATGCATGTGGATTCAAACTTAGTATGTCAAACTATATATACTCCCAATCCTAGGGGGATGCAAACTAAATGGGTGCCAAATGTAAGGAGTTATAAACAACGGTCACCCATGTAAAGGAAGGCTATAATGTCGAGCAAGGGAAAATGCAGGGGTGGTTGGGCGAGGCCACTTACTTAGAGAGTGGGGGTCCTTTAGGCTCAAGGGAGAAAACTGAGACATTGCATCAACTTGACAGAAGGGAAGGATGAAATATATTTCAGTTAAGGGGTTATACCTATAGAAACGCTCGGTACCACAAAAGGGGTGCACAATCGAAACCTGTATCTGTACACAAAACAAGGATACCCAAGCATAAATTTGGATATAGAATATAAATAATGCATACAAATGCATATATCAGGTGACTTATGTGGTGGCACATAAATCGAGGAAGACATAGAAGGTTGCCTGATGAAAGGTCGATGATCCTGAGAAAAGGTCCCATTAATCACGAAAGGCATGAAATAGTGATTTCAACGGTGAAAATGGTGCAAAAAATAGATGCATTATGACATGTGACCCTGAGAAATGGTTGAGATCACACATGTGAAAAAAGTGAGGAGGGTTAAGGTCCTGCCTGCATGGGGTTTGTGACTAGGGATAATGTATGAATTGTGATGAGTTATCAAGTCATGGAAGTACTAAGATAGATGTGATGGGGTAGGGTCAAAATGAGCGAGCTTTCCCTTTATTACATGATCAAGGTAGTATATCATGCCCCCTAGTCTAGAGGTGTTGATGGAGTGAATATTCTCTAGTGAAGAGGTATCGACAGGGAATTCAACAAGTATTTGAAGGGGGTGTACGATGTGGTGGATGGCCATGGTGGCATGCTGTCTTGGTGGGATGATGATGAGGGATTCCTCCGCCAAGGTGTTTTCCCCTACTATTGTCGACGAGGATGATGAGGATGGGTAGCATGACCAATGATGTCACACAATGTGCAAGGTGGTGGCACTCGATTCAAGGTGGAGGAAGGTGTATTCCCAACCTTTCTCTAGTTGTTGCTCAACGTGCAGACCCCTGCCTTCATTTTAGAAGGAGGTGGGGGGTTGCTAGGGGCGGTTTGCGATATAGTCTGAGGAGGAGTCAAAACCGAGGGTACACCAGGGGGTGGTCAATTAGTGATATTAATAGGATGGACTCGTGTCAAGATGGCATGTGGGGTCAGCGAAGGGTTTGGCGATGTGAGGTACCAAACATGAATTCCTAGGGTTAAACCTAGAAGGTTAATGGTTTCCATGACATGTGTGCTCATGATTCCTAAAGGCGGGATTAGGAAGGGGATTTGATTAATGGGTGTAGCTCCCCATTGGTTACCTAGTGTTACACTAAAATCTCATCGTGTTGAGCCATGTGTTAACCCTATGCCTCAATCCCTAAAGTTCCCTTGGTTGAATGGCATTGTATAGGAGGTTCTTTCCTTACCTTTTTTCCCCTCTAAGAAGGCAGGCTCTCTTTCTCCTAAGGCAAGGTGCGCCGACACCTTTTCCCTTCATGCTAGAAGCATCATCGACACTCTTTCCCTTCATGCAAGGTGCATTGACACTCTTTCCCTTCATGAAAGGTACGTTGGTGGTGTTTAGAGGTAAAAAAACGAAGCTTCAAGACTCTTCTTGAAGCTGGATGAGGTGAAGGACCATCCCTAGCTTCTAGGTGAGGGGGCATTCAGTTCCCTAACCTATGGGGAAGATCCCTTAGACCCCTCCTCCTAATCCTAAACCTACTCTATCCCTTTAGCCTTATAAATTGAACCCTCTCTCCATTGTGAAGGGAGGAAGGACTATGGTACTCTTATGTTGGTGGAATTTCTAGGTGATCCCTATCATCCTTTTGGAGGCTATTATCTTGCTTTGGAGGCTTGGCTTGGATTGTTGGATGAAATATTGCAACGTTAAGGCTAGGTTGTGATGTTCCTTCTCTTTGTAATTCTATGTATATCCTTGATTACATCAATACATATCTCTTTCCATAAATGTTATTCTGTTGATAATGTTTAGAACTTTATTCCTTAACTGTTAGCTTAGATTAATTCATGTTTGGATACACATGTACTGTTTTCTTGTTTCCACTTGCTCTATAGGGTTTTGCAGCTCAAGATCTGAAGGCTCTGGAACTTGGATCAATAAAGAGAGAAGAGGATTTGCAAACCTCGAGTAGGTGACCTATCTATTGACTTGCATTTCTATTTGATCTAGGAAAGTAGGATGTATTATGTACTTGATTTGTCGAAGATCCACTTGGACTAAATTTATATTGACTTTATTTGTATCGACTTGCTTGAGTAAATTTATCCAATAACAAATTTGGCGACCATACTGGGAAAGAACATAGATCTGATTTCTTTTGTTTTTGATTTCATATCTATTTATCAATCCATTTTCTAGCCTCTAGAGACCCTCCCTCCTTTGGATTTTTTCTTTGAAGAGTGTCTTTGGATCACTCTCAAACCTTATTCCCTTATCCCATAGGAGATCTGGCTTTTACCCTGCTTGCTTCTCCCCCAGCTCACCTAGGTTGTGTAAACAAAGCGTCGACACTCTTTTCCTTAAGAGACAATGCGCCACAGCACTCTTATGCAGTGTAGTAAGTGCGTAGGCACTCTTGTGTAGTGTTGTAAGTGTGTCTACCCCTCCCCAACGCTCTTGTGTTGTGTTGTAAGTGAGCATGCCCCTCTCAGGAGCTCTAGTGCAGAGTAGGAAGGTATGTCTGCCCTTTGAAACTTTGAGATCAACTTAGATTGGGTTTTGGTTTGATGGATTGTGGTGTTTAGGATGCATATGATAGTCATACCACCCCTAGATCCATCATTACCTCTATTTGGAGTTGATTTTGTTGAGTTTGGGATGCTTTACTATTCAAGTGAATAAATTGGTTGTGGTAGGCAATTTCAATCCTCCACCTGTTAGTGCCTCCTTGGATTTCCTAATCACATTTCCAGACCTCTTCAGATCTGTTTGGATAGTCATATATGATCTCCAAACCCTTCCTACCCTCAGTCATTGAGTTTTTGTTGCATTTTGGTAGATTTGGAGCAATTCTTGAGTGTTTTGGGAGTTGTTTGGATGCTTGTAATATTCCTTTTGATTTCTAAATGAGTGGAGTGTTGTAGATATTATCTCATTTTCTGTTTGTATATCTGAAAAGAGGATCGTTATCAAGTTTCAATTTGATATATGCATTTGAAAATCGAAGTGCTTCTTTACTTTGTTTTATGCATTGTTAATATTTGTTGCATCTTTGATTCTGTTTGTGCTTTTTGGCCTATTATTGCATAAAGTTAAAATTGTAGCACACTAGGAAAGAATTATTCTTTTATTTATTGTTTAGATTCATGTTTGTTTGAAGAGAAAACTTAATCAAACGAGAAGAAAATAAAAAATAAAAAATAAATAAGCCAAAAAAAATTCCAAACCCCCCTACGCTCACATAACAATTCATATGTCTTTTCAAGAATTGTGATTGATGTTGTTCTTTAAATCTCCATAGTTGGATTTGACTCGAACTTGGTTTTCTTATATCTCCAATTTTTGTCTATTTTAACAGAAAACTCTTTCCCTGCCTTAGGTAGCTTTCATCGAAAGAGAAATGTGCATTGTCGTGTAGCTAGGATTTGCATTCTTTTACATTTCCTGTCTACACCTCATGCATCCACTTAACCGCTCAAGATAAAATTAACGCTAGCTTAGGTTTAAAATAATTTAGTAACTGTATGTACGTTAGTCACGTGTTTTGGCATCATTAAGGGTGGCAGTTGTCATTTTATGCCTGCACTGCATTCTGGGGACTATGTGGTTCTTCCACGTACCCTTGAGTATATAGAAAGGTACTTCATGTACTCGGTTGTATATTAGAAGGCCCCTTTTGTATGGTTGTGCATTAGACATCACCACTACTAAGTTGAGCTCCCCCGTACCTAGTGTATATTGGGAGACCCTCTTAGGATTCATGTGACCAACTGAGTTAACCTTTTGGCCATCTTGCCATCACAATACACCAAGAACAGCACTGGGTGAGATTACTACGCACGTGTCATCTAGGTAGTCAGGTATTCAGGAAAGGGTACACTCCCAATCCTTCTTGTCGTGTTTTACTATTGGACCCTACGGTATATAGCGAGTTCTAAAGCCTTGATAATCTTGTGAGGATCCTGACCGTTCATCCACACTTATTAACACAATTTGCTTGTTGCTTTTAGACTTGAGTAGTGTTTGTTTTATGTGGTACTTTAGATATTCTTAGAGAGTTTAGATATGGGAGACTCTCCCGGAACCACCAGTCAAGAGACCCCTTTTCAAGGTATGTCTTTTGTTTCTCCCCCTTGTGGAGTTGTTGGTCCTCCATTTATGGCCACTTTAAACATTCTTGGATTAACTATAGGATTACCTGTATGGTTATTCTCCAATCCTCTCATACCAAATGCATCCTTTTTGTTGGATCCTGGTCCTTTATCACATGATCAATCAACCTCATGTTAATCCTTCTCCTTCTTCGTCAAATGTTGAATCGACTTCCCTTTCTTTCTCTTCACCTTTTGAAAACTCTAATATTAGTAAACGAGCGGGTAAAAAGAAGACGAAAAGGAAGGCTAAGAAGAAGAAAGCTAAGCAGAAGGTCACAACTCCAACCTCTCATCGTCATGTTGGAATCCCACCAGCCACCGATCATCATGTTGGGAGTATTGATGCACTTATTTCTAGCTTGCATAAACCTAAGTTCCCTTGTAGAATTTGCAAGGGTGATCACCTTCTCAAGGACTTACCCGGTCTTTCCCATGTATCAAAAGTGTGGTCTAAACATCCTGTGTTATCAGTCTCTGATCATCATGCTGATGATTCCCCATCAACCGGTGACTCTGTGGTTAAGAGTCGTAAAGGAAAAATCAGGTATCCTTGCTTGTTATGCGAGGATATGCACCGCACTTACCTTTGTCCCCACATGGATGAAGCTTCAAGGTTGTTGGAAGATATTACTTTTCCTCAACAATGGCTTCAAATCGGTTATCATAAGTTGTCCCTTGACATCCCATTGGTTGACAAAGTGGTCGATCCAAGTCCATCCTTGGTCGATCCCACTCCTCCTTTGAAGAGTGAAGTGAAAGCGGTCGATCCAGTTCCAACCTTGGTCGATCCCACTCTCCCTTGGGAGAGTGAAGTTAAAGTGGTCGAGTCGATGTCATCTCCACCCGATCCTACTCTTTCATCTTCTAATCGAGAGTGAAAACCATCCAACTGAAGTTTTCGTAGTTACTTCCGATTGTTCTATGCAAGAGGAAATTTGGTCTCTTTCTACAGAACCCTCTCCAAGTAGTGAGGTTATTTCATTTGACTTGATTAACCTAAAAAAATCTCGTCTTCATTCAAGTGTTCCTTTCCAGATATCTGTGAGAGTTACTGCTAAGAGTATACTCCACACTATTTGGCGAAGGGGCTTCTGTTAGTATTCTATCCTCTACTACTTGGCAAGCCATAGGTTCTCCTCCGCTTGTGCCAGCTACAGATCAGATACTGGATTTTAATCGAAAACCTAATGCGCCTTTAGGGATCCTTCCTCGTTTTCCTATCACTTTGGAAGGAAAAACCGTCTGTATTAACATCATGGTAGTCCAAGGCCCCTTATATTTTAATCTGCTCCTTGGACGTCATTATGTTTACGCCATGAAAGTTGTCGTGTCCACACTTTTTCACACAATGTATTTTCCCCATGATGGGAAGATTGTGACCATTGATCAACTTCCTTTGTTAAACCTGATCATTGCATGACTCCTAGCCATCAGACTTCCCTGAATGTCCCGCATGTTCTTGTGGTTCCTTCCCCTTCTAGTTAACTTCTTCCCATCATAGGTAAAATGGGGGGCATGGATCCAACCTCTAGAAATCATACTCGAGTTAAGTCACTATCTTCTTATGTAAGGGGGCAACCCACCAACCTCTAGACATCATGTTGGTTTAGAGCTTCCTATGAGCATAGTTCCTATTATGTGTCAAGCTCGTTAAAAAATGAAACAGACGTCTATAAGCATAGTTCCCATTCTATGTCAAGCTCGTTAAAAAATGAAACAGATGCCTATGAGCATAGTTCCCTTTCTATGTCAAGCTCATTAAAAAATCAAACTGAGGCCCTCAAGCATAGTTATTTTATGTTTCAAGCATGTGTAAAAATGAAACAGGTCCCCACAAGCATAGTTATTTTTCTGTTTCAAGCTTGTGTAAAAATGAAAGAGGTCACCTTGAGCAATGTTTATTCATGGTTTCAAGCTTGTTAAAAAACAAAACTGACCTTGATCACAGTTCCTTTTTCGTGTCAAGCTCTTTGGAAATGAAACGGATTCTTCCATTGTGTCCAGACTCAATTTTTGAACCTTCGTTTCATTTGCTTGTAAAGCAGACGAAACGAAGTTTGGGGGGCATGTACCCTACCTCTTTATATTGGACTTAGGCTACTTGATAGTTATACTAGGGGAAAGTACCAACCACTAGACATCATGTTGGGAAATCACCTGTCAATGGAAGTCATTTTGAGCATACTTTCTTTTATTTTTGAGCTCGTTAAACCATAAAACGACATTTTGAGCATAGCTTTTTCTCTATTTCAAGCTCGTTTAAAAATGAAGCAAATGCTCTGAGAATTACTTCAACTGATATTCGAGCTCGTTAAAAACAGTAAGATGATGTTTGAGCTTACTTTTCATTTTTTGTGCTCTGGTTAAAACATGAAAGTTGGTTTGAGCTTACTTTATTGCTTTTTCGTGCTCTGGATTAAAACATGAAAAAGGTTATGAGTGCCTTTTATACCTTCGACATACTCGTTAAAAACTCAGTGAAGAGGTATCGAGTGTACTTTTACTATTTTTCAGACTTGTTAAAATTGGATCATGAAAAAAGAACCCCTTAATAGAGTCTGCTTTAAGCTCTTTTCGGACTCTTAAAATGTGAAAAGATTGTTGAGTGATCATGTGTTCTTCATGCTTGTAAAAGGACCTAAAGAGTCATCTTACTGGTGATAGTTTACCCCTTTTTCGAACCAGGGGGCACTACTTACAAAACAGGTACACTCTAGCCAATCATGACTGGAACAGTTCTCCTAGGCATCCTTTTATACTTTTTCGGTCCTTAGGGAATAAATTTATAAAAAAGTCCACCTTGGAGTCTCCTTAGTCATTTTAGACTCTCTAAATATGAAACGACGAATGAGTTTGCTTTCATCGGACTCATAAAATCAAACGATGAAGGACCCTCTTTTGGGAATGAACCCCTCCTTTCTCAGGTTCATAAAACATATGAGAATAAACTCATCGCTTGATGAGTTACAACAAGTGTTTGTTACCCTCTTTGAACTCATAAAAATGAAAAGAGGTACTCATCCTTCGTGATGGGGAAATTAAGGAAAGAGTTTGTGTTTCATTGTATTTACAATAGTACATAGTCATTCTTGAACATGGCACTCATTTGCATATGCATTTCAGTCCTTGGGTAAATTGTTTTTCTTTGAGTCCTGCTGATTCCATGATTCTTCTTACCTCGCTTGAGTTGTCCAAGAATACTCCCACCATTAGTTGCATTAGGGTTTTGGTATCATTCTCGTGTCAATACTGCCAAGTCATGCCATGCCCAATGTGCAAGAGAGATTTGGTCACATGTTCGCTTTCTACAGTCAGTTTACCTTCTATCATGTTGGCCATCTCTGAGTCAATTTCATACATTGCTCTGTTGTCTGGTTTACTCTAAAACATCTTTGACTGTGTTTCATGTCGATGATGGGGGATTCATCATGGACCTCCTTCGACGAGTCTATTCCTGTCGACTTCAATGCCTCATCTAGGAATTAGACTTAGAAACCAAGACAAGTACCTTGGGGCTGACCCATGAAGCATATAGAGAAGAGAGTTGTATTCTGGCATAAGGTGATTTAGAATCTCCAAATCGATCCATCCAATCCATATTCCATGATTAGTCTAGGCTGAGAGATTGTGTAAAGTATAGAATTTTAAATAATCCATCCATTTCTTGAGTTATGAAAACGCTTGCAAGAAATTGGCAGGGGAAGTGGGTCATAGGTTGTATTTCCAAATATTTATATGTTTTCCACTTCATGGTATCCAGTAGAGATGATCATGTAAGATAAATGCATCCCTCTTACATAAATCCCAGATTAGATTTTCTTTTTCGTCCTAGTCAATCTTATCCATGCATCTTTTTTTGGTACCATTCAGACATTTTTTTGAAGAATCTCCTTCCACCCCGCTATTTTACTAGATACAATTCTCCAAAGGATTTTGGCTCCAAGTGCTAAAATGATTTTATTTGGATCTCTTACTCTAGCACCTTCGCAAATTTTTGGCTTGCACATTGTTTTCCAATTCACCAAGTGAATTTTCTTTTAATTACTTGATTTGCCTCCTTGCCATAAAAATCTTCTAATTTCTCTAGTAACATCTTTCATTTTTTTTCGGAGCTAAAGAGATCGAGTAGGTGTAAATGGGTTAGGCAGAGAGGATGGGTTGATGAGAACTAGCTTTCTAGCAGGATTAAGCCACCTTATCCCCCAATAGGTGATTTTATTTTTGATATTGTCGACCAACCCTTGCTAGTCAACAACCCTTTTTTCCCTTTGAAGATTGGGATCCCAAGGTAATTGAAAGAATTCCATGTTACATTTCCTTCAAATTTGAGGTTCCTTTCTATCCTTGCCAAAGTCCCAGGGGGCAGTTCCATCCATAAACTTTTGACTTGGTTGAATTCACTTTGTCGTCAAAGGATTTTAGGAAGGTAGATAAAGCACATGTGAATCTCTCTGCAATGATAAAAGACGCACCCTCGAGAAAAATGATGTCGTCAGCAAACTGTGCATGATTGACAGCTTTGACTTCTCTAACTATCTTCAATCCTTTTAAATCACCTGAATCTTGCAAATACTGAAGATTCCTACTCATTGATTCAACCACCAAGAGGTAAAGGAAGGGGCACATAGGGGAACCTTGTGGAAGACCCATGGTAGCTTGTGTTGGGACGCAGAAATGTCCATTTTTCATCCACTTTATCTTCCTCTATTCCTCACATTTCATCGTCCCATTAACCTTTTATCATACCATTTCCATACATATATGTGGGTTTCACCTTATTATTTCCACTTTATTTATTTTTAGTATTATAAGTGATTTTATGATTAAATATTATAAAATTAACATGTTTTTCACTAATATCTCAAAGTATGGATGAGCTTTGTAATGTGTAGGAATATGTGAAGGATTAATTCAAAGAAAAGACTTCACGTATATCTCCTCCATCATTTCAAGGAGATAGTTATGCAAAGAATATTCCAAGGAGAAGATCATGGAGATTTGGTTGAGAGACATGTGGAGAATTTGTGAAAGATATGTGGAGGATTTGAAGGGATCATATTTTGTAATAATAGGAAAGTAGTTGAGTGGTTGAGTCAATAGTGGATCTCTCATTATGAGATGGTTATTTCCTTCATGTATAAAAGAGAGTGCTCTCTCTTCATTTCATAATTAATAATTAAAGGGGATATTATCTTAGAATATTTTAGATCTTAGATTATCTTAGAGAATAGTAGATTGTAGAAGTTAGTCTTGACTTTGTAATATGGAGAAGGGAATTCTTAGCTTTTGTTCATAATCTTGGTTTGATGCTTTCATGATTTATGATTGATTCTTGTGATGTAAATTAAGATTGCTTTATTGTTGATGTGAGCTCACATGTGTTGTTTTGTTGCTCTTCATATGTTGTCTTTATTTTATGCAATTTACTTTCAGCCGTGTGTTTCATCTTCCAGCATTAGATTAGCAATTACTTGTTTCAGTTTAAGGGGGGTTATATTAAATTAGTCTTAGTTTCACAGGGGGTTAGATTAGCTTAATTTCACTTCAGTCTTGCATATACTTTGCAGGTGCTTCGTAAGACTATGAACCTTGGATTGACAAATTAAATGGCTGGGCAATTACTACAACGAAATTAAAATGACATTAATTCGGCCCAACAACTTGGAAGAACTTAGTAGGCCTTCCATTTACTAACAGAGTGATCCAAGCACTACTAATACAAGCTTTTACCCATCTAACAAATCTTTTAGAAAAAACAAATTTGGACATGATTTCAAAGAGATAGAAAATGATTTACTCTGTCAAATGCATTAGCCATGTCTAGTTTAATAGCCATACCTTATTGCTTTCTTTCCATGCTGGAGTGGATAACTTCCTGAACGATAATAATATTGTCAAGTATCGGATGCCCAGCTACAAAACTCCTTGCGAGTATGAGATTAGATGACCCATGATGCTTTTCATTCTAGTGGCCAAGATTTTAGAAAAGATCTTATACAAGGTGTTGTATAAGGAAATTGTCATAAATCGGTCAAGCCATAGAGGGATTTTTTCTTTTGGAATTAAGGCCAGGAAGGATGAGTTAGTGGCCCCACCGATATTGTATTTTTTCCTAGTCCAATTTAACATTCTTTTCAAGTCTTCTTTTATAATGTCCCACGCTGCTCTGTAGAAGTTTATGGTAAAACCGTCTGGTCTGGGCACTTTATCGGCATGGAGGGACCATATTGCATTTCTTATCTCATATTCCATAATAGGTTTTGATAGCTCTTTGTTCTCTATATAGTTGATGAGTGAGGGTATTCCATAAAGGAGGTCAGATTATACTTCAAGATCAGTCTCATTGTTGTCAGAATAGAGCTCTCAAAAATGATTGAAGGCGTGTTCTTTTATTTCTTCCTACCCTACAATCTTATTCCCATTTTTATCTTTCAAGTCCTTGATGTAACAAAAACTATGTCGAACCTTGGTTTGCTTATGAAAATAATATGTGTTGCTATCTCCTCCATTTAGCCACAACTGTCTAGACTTTAATATCCAAACCTCTTTCTCCTGCCTTGCAGCATCAAAGATTTTCATATTCATCTCTTTTTCCTGGCTCAGAAACGTAGAAGTCACCTCATCAATTTCCAAATGGGAATGGAGAGCAACAAGATCAGTTTGAAATTAATTTTGAGATGACTTGAATTCTTAAAAACTGCTTTGACCCAACTCTTAAGAGCAAAGCACATAGATTTGAGTTTTGATTCCCAAATAAAGTTGGGCGATCCGAAGCAATGAAGGTTCCACGCCTTTTGAATTAAATCAATAATTTGTTCATAGTGCAATCAGATGGGATTGAACCAAAAAGGAATGGCACCAAGATTTATTGGTGGGGATAATATCAAGGAGATAGGCTTGTGATCGAAGACTATTGAAGGAAGGGCAAGAGAGGTTGGGAGGAGATATTTTTTAGGAAGGTAGAACTTACCAGGAATCTGTCCAATCTTGTCGCTACATGATCAATTTTAGTTCTTCTATTGCTCCAGGTGTACTTTTCATTCTTCAAAGGAATATCCAGCAAGTCTAGATCTGAAATCAAATCCTCCATCTTCTCACCAAATGGATCCCTGATATTTGTTCCTCCACATTTCTTCGGTTGTGACTTAGAAGTCCCCAGCAATAATAAGGTCTTTTCCTCGCATATCATCTTTTAGTTTAGAAATATCTTCCCAAACGATTATCTTGTCCCTATAATATGTTGGCCCATATACATTACAGATGTATAGTGAAGTAAAATCATCCTTTTCCTAGATTTCTGTTAGGAGCCAATGATGGCTTTCCCTAGTTGATTTTATCGAAATTTTGCTTGAAATTAAGGTGGTTATTCCCCCAGACGCTCCTTCTGGAACTTATGGCTTTACCCTGCCATTTTTTCTATAAAAGACATGAGAGTACCATAGCCTCCACTTCTGGCATTTTTGTCTCTTGGATTAGCAGTATGTCTGACCTCCGAATTTTTTTATATATTTTATTGCTTCCACTTTGCTTGAGTCTCCCAAACCCCTGTAGTTCCAAGACACAATTTTCATTATTTCCTTACCGATTGAGATCCTGCTCGGGATTTGCCATCCATTTTTGTCCCTCTTGGGTTTTTAGGATACTGGAGAAGTTTTTTTTCCTCGAGTCTATGTTGTCTTCCTAGTTCTAGCTCTCTTTTTGCTTCTTGTTCTCTATGGTGCCGTTGTGACTTTCTTCCTTTAGTGTTCGGTTGCAGAACTACATCATGCAATTCCTAAGAACCTTATGAAGGCGATTCTTCTGGGGAAAAACCCTGCGATGTGACTTTGTTGTGTTTTACCATCTCTGCCCAGGAGCCCCCTAGTAATGTAAACCCTTGTTACACCAAAATCGTGTACTCTTGATCCATGTGTTAACCCTTTGCCTAATCCCCAAATTTCTCTTTGCTAAAGTTGATTGATATTGAGGTTGTTCTTTCCTTTTTTCCCTCTTTAGGAAGGCTGATGATTTTCTCCTTTATGCTAGGTGCGTCGATGGCGCTCTTTCCCTTCATTCTAGGTGCGTCGGTGCTAGCGCTCTGTCTCCCACTCCTAGGTGCATCGACGACACTCTTTCCCTTCATGGAAGGTGCATCGGTGGCATTTTGAGGGCAACAAAACGGAGCTTCGAGACCCTTCACGAAGGTATATGAGGTGGATGTCTATCCCTATCATTTAGGTGAGGTGGCATTTGGTTCCTAACCTATGGGGAAGATCCCTTAGACTCCTCCTCCTAATCCTCAACCTACTCTATCCCTTTAGCCTTATAAATTAAACCCTCTCTCCATTGTGAAGAGAGGAAGGACAATGGTACTATTACGCTGGTGGAATTTCTAGGTGATCCCTATCATCCTTTGGAGGCTTGGATTAGATTGTTGGATGGAAGGTTACAACGTTAAGGCTTGGTTTATGACATTCCTACCTTTTGTAATTCTATGTATCTCCTTGATTACATTGATACAATCTCTTTCCATAAACGTTGTTGTGTTGATGATGTTTAGAGCTTTCTTCCTTAACTGTTAGCTTAGATCAAGCCATGTTTGGATACGCATGTGTTGTTTGCTTGTTTCCACTTGATTTACAGGGTTTTGCAGCTGAATATCTGAAGATTCTGGAGCTTGGATCAACAAAGAGAGAAGAGGATTTGCATATTGCAAGTAAGTGATCTATCTGTGAGATTCCATATTCTATTTTATCTAGGACAGTAGATTTTATTGTGTACTTTATTTGTTCTAGATCCACTTGGACTAGGGAGATTTGGCTTGAGTCCTCTTGATTAGATTTATCCGATAATAACCCTTCAAGTGTGTTTTTAGTCCTTTCATTTATGGAAGACGGGGGAGGAATACTAGTAGATGCAGGGATCTCGTCTTCTTCTTATGTTTTTACTGATATGGTTTCGCAGGATGGGATTTATCCCTCTTCCGTATGCAGTGCCTGAAATTGGTTACTTGTTGAAGCTTTTTTTCCTTTTTTAGGATTATCCTTGCTTATATTTGGTTGTAACTCACTTGATAATGGGACTGGTGGAGGCATTTTTCTTCCCCTTTTTGCTAGCTGCCATCCTTCCTATTGATTATTTTCTGGAATTTCTTGAGCTGCTTTTAAGCAAATTTTGACAAAACGACCATATTAATGGCACTTCTTGGAAAGGTAGTTGTTCGTAATCTACCTTCTGCATGTGCTCCCATCCATCCATGTATAAATTCATAGCTTCTGGTAGGCCTTTTTCCTGATCTACTTCCACACAGATCCTTGCATAGGAAAACAAAAGACCCTTTGGTTCCGCTTTGTCAATATAATTTCCAAGAGAGCTCCCTCTTGCTTGTAGAGTTTCATCATTCCAGCAGTGCAAGGGGAGGTGTGGGAGGCGAACCCAAACCGGAACAGCTATAGGCACATATTTTTCTAGATCAAAAGATAAGCTCCAACGATTTAGATATAAACCACGAGGACCCCTGAAATAAGGTCTGCTCCCGAAGAAGATATCTCTATCAGCTATGTTTTCAAACAAGAAGGTAAAAAACCCTTTTTCGCAAAAACAATGTTGCGGGCTGCCATAGATCAAGGGAATCCAATTCTTGTTTATCCATGTGTCCATAGTTTTTGTTGAGGGCCAAATTCATGTAAATTGACCTACTAGGCCTTTCTCACTCAAAGCAAGGGCTTTCAACCTTGAAGCTACAGACATGATCTGGATTCGAGGAGCGATTGCTCACTTAACAAAATTTGCATCATTGGAATATGAAGCAGATGGAGGTGGGGGAGGTGTGGAAGCCACCAAAGCCCTAAAAGATTCATCTAAAATACATCAACGTTCCTCTGGACTCGAATTCGAGGGAGGATCCATTCAAGAAGCTTCCCTTGAAGAGGGCCAAGATTTCCAAACACCAGCTCAGTAGTTCCCGTACTCAATCATTGGTACATATATTTTTTCAATATGTCAGGATTTCATAGATCTTGGAGTTTTCCTGTTGCTATCGAGGTCGAGCCTATGTTGTGCGCTCATCAGTGCTGTCAGTGAGTTCTCGCTATAGATCTCTTACTCACCGCAAAAGTCCTCAACCACGAGAAAGTTTCCCTTGATGACACTCTTACTTCATAATTCTCTTGGGATGAGGGAGTTGGCCTAGTGCAGGATATTTTAGTTGCCAAAGGATTTGAGGTGCATAAAAGGGATTCTCAAGATGATAGGTTGATGACAACCTTGCATAGTTTGAAGACTATACCAGAAGCTTTGACTTATAGGATCAACTTGATCTTGTATATAGACGTGACTATCTTTGCAAGATGTCTTGGAGAGTTCATGATGTGGTGTTCTTTGATGGTGACCCCTGATGTTGAGAATGACATAGGTTGGAGGTTGGGAGTTGGTTATTTATCCAAGGAAATATTCCTTTATATTCACAAGTGATCATTGTTCACTGGAGAATCAAATGTTGTGATGTCATGGTTGAAAAGCTTATTGTGGATGACAATGGTTGATTTTGAGACTCCAAACATCGATGATTTATAGATAGTAGATTTAATGGGGTTCCAAGGGAGAAGACAAGTATTGGTATAAACATTTTCATCATAGAGAGGGAGTGTTAGATTATTGTGTCACTCCATTAAAGTATTTACACCATGTTTAGGGGTGCTTCATGAGACTTGGGGTACATGGTGTATGTTCAAACCTGAGATTGTCCAAGATGAATTGTAGGATGAGAGATGGTCCATGATGGATATGCACACTTGAGATAGATTGCTTAGTGGATACTTCACCTTAGTTGATCATTTGCTCAATGTTCTTCCCTTGGGCATTGGAGATCTCTTTCCTAGATGGCGGACAAACTTTATGATGGCCAAATGGAGGAATAGCTTGGTGGGAGAATGTCCTATAGGGGATGTGCAGTATTGTGCGTCACAAAAAAGGGATTCAAGCCCTATATGGCAAATGGTAGCTTGGGTTCTCATTTTGATAATTTTAAATGGCTCAAAGATGCTTGGGGCTCGAGGCTTCAATAGTGTTCTTGCAAGGGGTAGCTACCCCATTAGAATAATTTTCTCTGAAGGATATATAGAGTCTATGGAGGCTCAAGATGGAGTCGCATGGACTTGCCTTATGTACCTCTTATCCCTTATTGTGTAGAGCAACACCATTTAAGCATGACACTTATATTATAAAATGGACATCTCACTTATGTGGCCTATAAGGGATCATGTAGGTTGCTTGTAAGGGCTTGTGCCCACATAGTATTGTTGACCTCCCATGCCTATCAAATAGATTAAATGGAGAGTCTTCAATTCATATGACTTGTGTGTTCATTCTTTCTCACTCATGAGTAGAGATGTGGCCTATAAGAGGAGTGCACGTGTACTCTCTCTCTCTCTAAGTCTTCACTTATACTTCTCTCTCTCTCTCTCTTGATCGCTAGGGTTTCTTAGTCTCTTTGGAATTTCTTAGAGCATCTTGGAGTTCTAGGGTTAGGGTTTTACCTGTGGATATTGGATACCATGGTTTTGGGAGAAAAATATAGGATGGAGTTATGAAGAAGAAGAGAAGAGGAGGACATCTTGCCTTGGAGATAGTGTTGGAGATATTCCTACAGTTTTTCTTCTCATGGAGCTAGGGTTTGTTGATTTACCCTAACCAGGACATTTTGCATGGTTGGAATTTTTATCCTTGAGAGGAGGTTATGGTATATACTTCATCGTTGAGATTATAGATAAAGTTCCCAGTTATACATGTCTTGTGTCAATTTTATATTTGTTTTTTGAGCTACATGTGTTCTTCATATTTTGGAATTTGCATCTATTTATGAACTCATTGATTAGACATAAATAAAATGGAATTTTTTTAATGATTTACATCTAAAGAAGAAGATAAAGGGGTTGATTTTACTTCTGTTATTTCTATTGTAAGGGTACATTTTTAGATATAAAATTTATTTATCACTTGCCCTATAAGGGATGAAATCGACTTACCTCATTGGTTGTTGTATTTTCTCCTTAATACCAGGAAGTTTAGGGGTATTTGAAAGTGAATTATTGTACTTCTTTCGATATTGTTTTGTACTTTAATCTACAATAGTCCTAGAGAAAACAATTATAGGGTTAACATTTGAGGAACCTTTTAGAAAAAAAGGTAAAATTTCTTAATTGCAAAAACCTATCAATCAAGTGAAATGTTCAATACCCACCATCTCTTAATGCTCATAGACTCATCGTTGTCCTTTTGCTAATGGAAACACCCTATCAAACACAACACCTTTACTATTGTGGTTTGATTTAGAGGCCCATTCCCTTGGTTATCATTTTCATCCTTAACAATTTACCTCATGTGCAACAATGGGTTCCATCATTTATCCTTGATTTCATGGTCCCTTCCTATATTCAAATTTAAAACATCCATTCATGTTGTGTTAGTTTTCACTAGTACTTTGGGACCCTTTTATTTTTGGGGTTACCTCATGCATGGAAGTATTTTCCATCATTGATTACTTACCAAATGGTTTATTGCATGCTTAACTACAACTCATTCTTGTGTGGTAGAGATTTTTACATTGCGATGTTGGCTTTTTATATCCACTTGAAGACCATGGACATGCACAACTCCTTTTAGCATTATTTTTGAGCCTCCATATTGGGCTTACCTATAGTGAGTTGTCCACATGTCTTAACCTTAACATCATTATGAGCCACATCTATTATAGTTTTGTACACCCATGGGGCAACATTGCTCCATCACATGTTTTAGATGGAAACAACATTCATTTATAGTCGATGTATTCTAACTTGGTTTCATATGTACCATCTCATAGAGTCATGGTCTTATATTGTAGTTGACTTGACTATCACCTGAGTATGGATATGCTAACCTCGTTTTGAAGAGATGTTGTGGGTGTGTGTGTGTGCACATTATGTTTTTTGTTTTGTAGGTGGTGTTAAGCCCTACATATTGTGGCATTACATTTCTATTATTAAATTAATATTGTCTTTGTTGGTCAGTTAGGACCATAATTATAATTTTATGATCGACTATAATTGTAATTGTATCGTTTGTCTCATGTGTATATACTAAGGAGACCTAGTTTTAGGATCATCCCATCTTTTCTTGGGCATTTAATGCACGGGAGAAGGATGTATCCCCACTGGAAAGGCTTCTTATTCATCTCTTTATTCCATTCTCAAGGTGTTTAGTTACAATTTCTTTGTGTTTTCAAGCTATTTTGGGGAATCTGGTGCATACCAAGTGGCCACCTTTCTCTCTCCAATAGGGGTTTTCCCCAATCCAGCTCTCTCATAATTATTATAGAAACACACATGATGTATTTTGACTATAAGGTGATCTCCTAATATCACACATAAGGGGGGAATTTGTTATCATGCCAATTTCATCTAACCGTGACACTTCAATGCTTGTGCCCAAAATATCACATCACTGCCTAATGTAGTTTATAAGCTCAAAACTCATGGAGGACAAACTAATTAATCACATGGGTATGAAGTCAACTCTTAGTTTAACCTTTATGGTAATATTGTGTGTCCCTTCTTTACATGTGTCACATAACTATGTAGGGAAACCTTCGAGATCCACATAATTCCTAGTTTTATTTTTTATTTTAAGTGAATACATACCCCAAGAAAACCCATTGAGCACTTCTCCTCATTCTAAGGATTGTACCTAAGGTAAGCAATATTATATAGAAGCTTGAGGCGTTACATGTCATTTACATAAAATGAACTTGGGTGGGGAGGATAACATTTCTCACAACCACCTGGACTAGACATAATTGACAACTCACGTAGTTCCTATCACAATAAGAAACCGTAAATTTTGTGGCTCTTTCAATGGCAAGGTCACTTCTAGGGTTGGTTTGTCAAGGACACCCACACCGTTCAGAACTACTTCACTTAATTGAGGGTACATGTGTAGATGCCATCACAATGGGCTATGATTTGACTACAATCTCCATTTTCCTCTCTAATTTACAAATGAGAGCCTCCATTCCATCACATTCATTTGATGCAAGTTTATGCTCCATATGTTTTGCCAAGTATTTGAATGATTCATGCTTTAATCCTTCCTTTGAGCTTTGTGGTGATTATGCTACCAAAATTTGCCTTCATTTGACCAATCTTTCATGAGGAAATGCTCTCAGAATCATTTCATATTTAGAGAGTCCTAAAGAGGATAAAACCCCAAAGACAATACCATATGCCACTTTCATTACTCCTAAAGGTGAAATCTTCATGTTTGTTTGTGGATTTTTCAATTAGCAATAGTACAAATCATTCAATCTCTTTTCCCTCAAATAGTTTGCATATTTCTTAACTAGAGTGTGAACTAAATACTTGGAATACTAACATTGTTGGGAGAAAGTAGTATTGGTTCTTGTTTATTTATCATTGGTTTCATGGTGAGGATCTACCTGAATTTTCTATCTTTGTTTCCACTCAAAGATCAATTATGCAAGGGGATTCCTTTAAGGTTTACATCTCATTTCTTCTTAAGTTTTCCATTCATTTAATACCCGAGGATAGCCTAAATTGATCTACCTTATTGGCATTCTTTATTTTTCATCTACCTTGGTTGGTTCAATCCACTATCGAGTGCCATTTGGTCATTTTGTGCCCCAAATCACACACAACATGAAGTAAAGCATACTCTCCACCTATCACCATTGTCTCATGTCAATCAAAAAGTTTAGTGCTTGTACACCAAGGGAAAGTAATCTTTGATGTGATTGCATGTTAGCAAAGATTACATTTTGTGCTCCCTTTCCCTCTCATAGTGATAAGCAACATAGTTCATCTCGTCCTACTTGCTCAGATGTATTTTCAAGGGAACAAACTTATAACCTAGGAAGTTTAATTAACACTTTATGGATATGGCCTCTCAAGGTATAATTTGGTTTCATCTTGTTTGATCTTGTTAAGAACCTAAAATCATATTAAAGAGGTTTTAAGTTTAAAAAAACAACCTTTAATTGTAAATTTCATATAGTTTTATGTTGACAGGGATTTTCTATTGTTAAGCTTATCTTTATGATTGGATGCTTCTTGCATTGATAACCATTTGATTTGGTTTGATGATGGTTGTTGATCTTACATCATCCATTTCCATTGCTATCAAAGTTACATCATGGTGTAGTTTAAGGTAAGATATGAATTAGTTGGCATTCAATTGATTTTCATGTAACAAGAGAACCAGAAACTCAATGCAACAAGAAACCAAAACTTTGAATTTGATAAAGTATGTTTTTTATATAAATCTCATATGATAATTACAAGGTAAATCCTGAATATATATTATTTATCGGGTTGTGTAGTGACTTTATGAAAAGTCACAACTCTTAAGTTAATTATGTTTAATATATAATTACATCCTATTATTTACTATTATTGTTTTTATCTTTTTATTTTTTTGTATTTTTTTATATAATTATTTTATGTATAACATTGCCCTCTTCTTTAAGATGCTTTGTCCTCAAAGCAGGGTAATGATGGATGTTGTTGAATGAACTTCTCGATCTCTCATGAAGCATCTCTTTTGGACAATTATTCCACTTAATAAGGTATTCTTTGATGATGCGAGAACACAATCTTCTTTCTCTGATGTTGAGGATGGCTTCTAGTTCTAATGCAAGTTTCCCTTCATCATCCAAGGTAGGAAGTGTCGTCTCGACAGATTGTTTTGGACCCAACTATTATTTAAGATTTGAAACATGAAAAACATTGTGAATTCGACTCTTGTCTGGTAACTTCAATTCATATGCCACTGGGCTAATCTTTTGGATAATTTAGTATGGTCTGTAAAACTTGCGAGCTAATTTATTTTTCCCTTGTTGTTTAAGTGACAATTGTTTGTATGGTTGAGGTCTTACAAATACCCAATCAGCTACTTCAAACTTTATTTTTGTTCTATGTTGACCTGCTTGTTGTTTGATATGATTTTGTGTCATAGTTAAATTATCCTTGAGTCCTTGCATTACTCTTCGAATTTCTTCAATTTGACTTTTTACTGCAGGTACTTTTGCATCACCTTGAGCAAATTCCTTCCATCTAGGAGGCGCATAACCATATGCTGCTTGAAAAATGTGTCATTTTGGTTGGCGTATGGTAGGTGGATTTATACCACCATTTTGCAATATGGAACCATTGTAACCATCTGTTTTGCTTGTCTGCGACAAAACTACAAAGATAGGATTCCACACATTTGTTAACAACTTTTGTTTGTCTGTCTATTTGAGGATGTGTTGCTACCGCAACTTTTTCTCCCCAAATCTTTTAAATTTCGGGCCCCTCCTTGTAACTAAGTTTCGCTTCAGGTTGTTTCATCCTTGACTTTTCTTCGGTCATGCTTTAAATGCTGATCTTTTAACATTTTACGCGCAGCCCGTTTCTACATTCTGTTCGTGCTTGAGTTTTACAGCAAATTGCAGAGTTAAATTTAAGATGGCTAACTGTTATTTGATGGATTGTCGACTTGAAGGTATAATGGACTTGGACTGTCGTTAATCTTTTGAAAGTTTTCGATCACTTGAGTTTACTGGCAAATCGGCCGCTTTTGCTTTTGTCCCTTCCGCCGTTGCGGCTCCCAGAATAGTTCAGCGCCCGATTCGTATTAGCCTGCGACCGCTTGCCCTTAGCCCGGACTCGTCCGCCGTTACGGCTGGGAGATCCATCCCGCTTCCGATTTTAATATCTTCCGACGCCTGACTAAGCTTTCTCCCACCCTCGTCGCCTTCTTCAGCCCTTGTCCCGTCCGCCGTTGTAGATGGACCACCCGTTCTGGCTCCCGAAGCACTTTTCCCTTCGATGTCCGATTAAACCTTTTCGCCCTTGTTTTCGCTCACCCAGTCCCTATAACCCTTCCGCCGTTGCGGCTCTAAAAGTCTTCCGGCCTCCGAAGCTCAAAACCGTCCGATGGCCGTTTTAAAACCCCTCTGGCCTGCGTTTCGCTTGTCTACGACTTAAGCATCTCCCGCTGTTGCGAATGGAGAATCTTTCGACCTCCGAGCTTACTTCCTTCCGATTGCTGACTTTAGGTGTTCCCGCCAGTATTTTTCTGTTGACGACCATAGGATAAGTGCGTCAAGCCCGTAGGTGTTGCGCCCTGTCATTTCCTTGTGAAATAGTCTTTTAATGGATAATGTCTTTACTGCTGAAATGTTGTCTGTGAATTGATTGCAGGCAGTTTCGAGGAGACCGGTCAATCTACCCTGGTGTGAAGAAAGACGGACCGTTTGACAGAAGTATAACTGAAGCTAGGAGAATCGCCGTGGAGAACTATGGCAGTAGAAAACAAAAGCCGGAGCAATAAACGCGCAGATCCCAGGAACGGATCAGTTACCTTGGTGGTTCATGATTGAATACAGACAAAAGATCAGAATACGAAGCATTTGAGAAACTGAAAGGTCATGCGTCGGGGGGGGGGGGGGAAACGAAGCACTCTGTAACGGTAGTTTAAATATTGAAAAGTGGAACTAAGAAAGGGCTTTTTCCCTAGAAAATTTGGTAAATGTTTGCTTGTAAGAGGAACTACTTCGTTTTGCAAAGGAAACTGCAATTTTGCCTGTTGGAGAGAGTGAGAAGTGGAATGTATCAACACATCTCAATGAATAATGTTGAAGAGGAACTATTTCATTTTTCAGCTGGGTTTCATTTACTGTAAGAGTGTTTAATTTCTGAACCTATGTTCTTGTTGAATGCTTTTCGGTATCTTTTGGGATATTTTCCACTGTGAGTAATAAGGGTTGTTTTATAAAATAATCGGCTATCGGGTTATTTAAATATCTGTGAGTGTTCATGTTTCGTGAAAGAAGTATCGGCTATTTGTGATTCTTCATTATGCATGCGCAAAATGTATTATCACCAATAAATGCTAATTCTGCTCGCTAGGGATAGTTTAGGTAGTCAGTTTGCTTTTTGTTGTATGCGGTTTGGATGCCTATGAGCCATAAGACGAGAGGTAAGAACCTGCGCATCACATTGTGACTGCTCCCGGCATCTTTATCACCCTGCATTTAGTTAGGCACTTGCATTTCATATCTTAAGTCAAAACACAAAAACTCGATGGACCGGGCCGCAACCGATAAAGCCTTTGTTTTGTTACTTGACCTACGGTAGCCGGACCGCAAACCGGACGGATTCCCTATACCAAACAGTCAACGGGCTAGTTGGGAGCGTTGATTGGGGAGAATTACTGTTGCCGCCTACGATTTTCCAGGCCTCAACAGTTTTGGCGCTAGAAGGAGGGCCGCCAGTGGATGGCTGGCCGAGGAAACCCGTTTTCCCGAGATTATTTCATTGGTTACAGTTCTAAAAGTAGTGGACCACGTAATCCAATTCCGGAAGAAGTGAATAGATAACATCTATATCCTGTCCGCAACGAGATCGTTAATGACCTGAGAAGACACACCAGGGCATACGTAAAAAAGATTGGAGGATTGTCGATTATCCCTGAGTTGCCCAGGAGAGAGTATAAAAAGAAAGACTGTCATGTGACAGAAGATTCGGTGCTGGTTGGAGACTGGGAAGAACTTGTGGAAACCGCCTTGCAAGAAGTTGAGCTACCTTTGAATCAAGAAGGCCCAGAAACCCCTTACATTTCTCCTGTTCACACCCCTGTTGGTTCACCTCCTCACTCTCCACCTCAACTCATGGCCGGTGTTAACGCCAACCAACCTCCTCCCAATCCACCAAATCCACCACCTGCATGGAAAGACAGGTCACCCCTAAACCTGAATCCTCCTTTGCATGACCTACCTCAGGTCTTTGAAAAGTTATTGTCTAAGTTCGATCCAAATGAGAAGATGTTAGTGGATAATCATTTGCAGAGTTTTTACTTGGCAATAGAAGGATTGAGAGCTGGGGAACATGAAGATGTAGTGTGCAGACTTTTCCTGCACACCCTCAAAGGGACTGCTGCATCTTGGTACTTTGGGTTGCCTGCTAATTCTATCCCAGATTGGGATACCTTCGAGAGAATGTTCAGAAGTAAATATGCAGTCCAAAAGACTCACGCTGCCCTCATGAAAGGACTATGTGCATTGAAGAAAGAGAAAAAAGAAAAAGTGCACAGCTTTACAAAAAGGTTTGCAGCATATCTAAAAAAAAATTCCGAAACAGATAAGCCTTCAGACAAAGTACTTATCGAGTACTATACTTCAACTTTGGGTCCTGATTTGGCCATGTTTGCAAAGGGTAGGGCCAAGCCTACTTTGACAGAGACCTATGAAGAAGCGGAGGTGGTGGAAGCGGAAAGAGAAAGTATTGAGGACTATCCAGAACAATCAGGAGAAAGAGGCGCAGGAAGGAAGACCTTATTGTTCGCTAAGCGTAAGGAAGAAAAGTCGCCAGACCTGGAAAATATGGCCAAAATGATGCAAAAGCTATCTAACAAGATCATAGACTTGGAGAAGGAAAAGGAAGCCCAAAAATTCTACAGGCCATATTATAAGAAGAGGGAGGAAAATAATCAGCCCCAACCTCCTCCTCAAAAAACTGCATCCATGAATCTGACGGATATAGGAATGGAAAATTTCTGTACCTTTCATCAACAACCTCATTCCGAAAGGAACTGTCCACAATGGATAAATTCAATGACGTTAGTTATGAATCAGATGTTGGATTCAAGATTAACAGAAGAAGATGATGATGAAAGGAAAGAAAGTGTTGCTTCTACTTCTACAAAAGAACAGGAAGAAGAGACTATGGCATTATGGAGTTCTGTCTCCTTACTCGATGCAAAAGAAGATATAACTAAAAAACACAAAGATATCAGGGAGGCTAACGTGACAACTAGAAGTCAAGGGACGGTTAGCAATGACAGTATTTTACTCCCAAAGATCAGAAGACTGCAAAGAAATATCAGGAAGAAATTTCAAGATAAATCCATGGCTGATAAGACTCTGGAATTCACTATTACCAGCCAAGATCCTAAGCAGAACAGAATGCTGCCTGAACTAAACAAAGAAAAGGTGAATGTTGATAAATCTCAGTCCATTAAACAACAAATTGAATATGACATTGTTGAAGATTTAAAGAAGATAAAGGCAAACGTCCCGCTGTTTGAAATGTGCAAAGTACCTCAACAAAAAGAAAGGTTGTTGAAAGCACTGGAAACATCAGAAGAGGAGCGGCCCGCTGACAATCAACCTTTGGACGAAGAAGAAATTGGAGAAGCTAGCATTGGAGGTAAGTCTAAAACTAAACAGCCACCCTTCCTCCTGACGTTTGAAATTTGTAATCATAACGTTCACAATTGTCTAGTAGACTCAGGGGCGTCAATTAATGTCATGCCCGTATCAGTATGTAAGAAAATCAATGGGCAGTTTAGGCCAACCACGTGGAGGGTGGTGCAATTGGATAGGACAGACGTTAAGGTAATTGGTGAAATGGAGGACGTTCTAATCCGTCTGGCATCAAATGACAAAGTATACCAAGTTATTAACATCGTGGTGGCTGATATACCAGACGCTTACGGCCTGGTCCTGAGCAGAGATTGGTCAGCTAAATTGAATGGATATTTCGCCTCAGATTGATCGCACCTGTGGTTGCTGTACAAAGGAAGTCCCAATCAGATTAAGGTTTTGAGATAACCTCACATGAAGTACAATGTTACTCAACTGGATGAGAAGAATATACCAGTCGAACCTGTGTTGGGAAAGTATTTTCTCGAACTGGAACCAGGGAACTATCAAGCGGAGGAGGCCAGTGACACATCTAACACCCAGCCTGATCTCCTTCGATTTTCTCAGGCTGATGAGATTGATTGTAAAATAGTAGATTTAGCAGTAGGCGTAGATTCATTTTAAGTAGGTAATGATTTTTGGACTTTATTTTTTGATTGCTCAAAGACATTAGAAGGGTCAGGGGCCGGCTGTGTCCTTATTGATCCACAAAAGAATAAACATTTCCTGTCATGTAGATTAGAGTTTGAGTGTACTAATAATACAGCTGAATATGAAGCACTGGTGCAGGGACTAAAGAAAGCGATTGAATTGAAGGTGAGTAATTTAAAAGTTTTTGGGGACTCAGAAATAGTTGTAAAGCAAATAAGAAATCAAATACATTGTGTTTCCCCCCACTTGAAAGCTTACCAAAACGAGGTATGGGATTTGCTTAAATGTTTTCATGCATTCAATATTATTTCGATCCCAAGAATGAAAAATGCAGCCGCTGATCTTTTGGCCACATCAGCCGCCAGGATGGTACCCACTAATAACAGATGTTCTGTTGAATTACTTTTCAGGCCTTCAGTACCTGACATGATCACCAACCTGCGAGTATTTGACAATGATCAGCAAATAATTGAGTGTTTGACAAATGATGAGATCTTTAAAGGAGCCATTATCGACGATGAGGAACATCAGGCTGAGATGAAATATGATAATTTCATTCCTAAAGGGGTTAGAACGTTAGAGAAGATGTTTGACTTGAATGAAAGGTTCAGAAAACCCGCTAACGTGAAGACGCACAGCTCAACTCTACAGTTCGAGCTGATAAATTAGGGGACTGAGAACAATCCTAAGGTCGTGAATCTCGGCAAATGTTGTTCACCAGCAGAAAGAGACAAATTCATCGGCCTATTTAAACAATATAAAGACGTTTTTGCATGGACATACGAAGATTTGAAAACCTACGACACCAACATCATCAAGCATATCGTCCCTATTAAAGTAGGCGTCAAGCCATATCAGCAGCCGTTGAGGAAGATGCACCCGAAGTTGGAACCACTAATCCAGAGCGAAGTGAAGAAATTGTTGGATGCTAGAATTATTTTTAAAGTCAGGCACTCTGAGTGGGTGTCAAATTTAGTACCAGTTAGAAAAAAGTCGGGAGAAATCAGACTGTGCGTGGACTTCAGAAACTTAAACCGCGCCTCAGATAAAGACAACTATCCGGTGCCTCCCATGGAGCAGTTGCTACAGATGGTTTCCGGTTCTGAATTGTTTTCATTGTTAAACGGGTTCTCTGGTTACAACCAAGTGTTAGTAGCTGAGGAAGATAGATTGAAGACAACGTTCAGAACTAAACGGGGGACTTTTGCCTATAGAAGGATGCCCTTTGGACTAATTAACACTGGAGCGACATTTCAGAGAGCTATGGACATAGCTTTCCGCGGACTGATTGGACGAAGTGTTGTGGTATACCTTGATGACATCACAATATTTTCGAAGAAAAGAGAGGAGCACGCGTTCCACCTGAAGCAAATTTTTGAACGCTGCCGGAAATATGGCATTTCCCTCAATCCTAAGAAGTGCGTTTTTGCGGTCACAGAGGGCAAGTTACTGGGGCATATAGTTTCAAAGAGAGGTATATCTATAGACCCAGAAAGAATTAAGGCCATTGAACAAATCCCTATGCCCCATAATAAAAAGGGAATGCAATCTTTCATGGGAACAATAAATTTCGTACGAAGGTTTGTGCCTAATTTTGCCCAGACTGTTAAGCCACTGCAGCAGATGGTCAAGCAAAATGCACAATTTAAGTGGACTGAAACTGAGAAGAATGCTTTCAGCAAAATCAAGACTGATGTTGCACATGCGCCCTCCCTGAAAAGTCCATACTTTGGTAAGGACTTTATTATGTACACGTTTGCATCCGATGATTCATTGGCAGCCGTGCTTACACAAAAGGAGGACGGGGGTGATGAATTCCCAATCTCTTTCATGAGCACTGGGCTTCAAGGGGCTGAATTAAACTACCCAGCTATTGATAA
>LPNX010863665.1:218221-267184 GCA_001517045.1 Pseudotsuga menziesii | reverse complement strand
TTTGTTTGAATTTAAGTCTATTGGTTTCAATAAAGGGAGTTAACTCGTGGTTATTTGAGAAACACCAAAATTTCTGGGAATGGTAGACATGTTTGAGTAGTCAAACTGTGTGTTGTTGTTTGAGTTTCTTCCAGTCTAGCAGTTTTTTCTCAAAATCTCTGTGTGCATTGAAGTCCTGCTTAATCCCTGCAAGATAAACCAGATCCAAGGAGTCTAGAATACTATGTTGAGGCTCCATCCACTTCACACCTAAAATGTCTAAGGGTGATAACGGAGGACCCACGGAAAAGAGCACGGCGAACAGTATGTTAAATACAAATGATCCCATGCCAGGAGATAAACACCAAAAGACTGATAAGAGCCAGAATTCCTGTTGAAAGCATCATGCATCAAAGCAAAAGCTGAATCATAATTAATAAATTGCCAAAAGATCCTCTCCGTCCGTGAGCTGAAACATTAAGCACGCCGCTCACACAAAAGGGCACTATGGGATAGAGGATCCTGAATTAAAATTCAGTAAGGAAGGCACACAGGAGGATTCGCAAGAAAAGAACAAGAGTCTAAAAGCACAAAAGCTGCTACAACAGCATGGGAATGAGGAACAAATGAACATTTATGTTCACCACCCGCTACGATCCTGTGGTGTCCATGTTGTTAGCTACATGAAGACAGAGGTAATAATGAAACTCATTTTCTGGCATCAACAGAGTTATCTGGACTTGAAGGTCTTGGTTTTCAGTTCCCCAAAATGGACTACCATCAATGATTAAGGTACACACTTCTGTTAGTTAAGAAATCCATATGGCTGGAAGAATTCATTAGACGCGTTCTTGTTAAATAGTCTGTTGCTCAAAGTATAACCACCCAGAGATCCAGGTTCCCCAGGTAATCGCCAGTTGTTGCTACCGCAACTTTTTCTCCCCAAATCTTTTAAATTTCGGGCCCCTCCTTGTAACTAAGATTCGCTTCAGGTTGTTTCATCCTTGACTTTTCTTCGGTCATGCTTTAAATGCTGATCTTTTAACATTTTACGCGCAGCCCGTTTCTACATTCTGTTCGTGCTTGATTTTTGCAACAAATTGCAGAGTTAAATTTAAGATGGCTAACTGTTATTTGATGGATTGTCAACTTGAAGGTATAATGGACTTGGACTGTCGTTAATCTTTTGAAAGTTTTCAATCACTTGAGTTTTCTGGCAAATCGGCCGCTTTTGCTTTTGTCCCTTCTGTCGTTGCGGCTCCCAGAATAGTTCAGCGCCCGATTCGTATTAGCATGCGACCGCTTGCCCTTAGCCCGGACTCGTCCGCCATTGCGGTTGGGAGATCCATCCCGCTTCCGATTTTAATATCTTTCGACGCCCGACTAAGCTTTCTCCCGCCCTCGTCACCTTCTTCAGCCCTTGTCTCGTCCGCCGTTGCGGATGGACCACCCGTTCTGGCTCCCGAAGCACTTTTCCCTTCGACGTCTGATTAAACCTTTTCTCCCTTGTTTTCGCTCACCCGGTCCCTATAACCCTTCCGCCGTTGCGGCTCTAAAAGTCTTCCGGCCTCCAAATCTCAAAACCGTCCAATGGCCGTTTTAAAACCCCTCTGGCCTGCGTTTCGCTTGTCTACGACTTAAGCATCTCCCGCTGTTGCGAATGGAGAATCTTTCGGACTCCGAGCTTACTTCCTTCCGATTGCCGACTTCAGGTGTTCCCGCCAGTATTTTTCTGTTGACGACCATAGGATAAGTGCGTCGGGCCCGTAGGTGTTGCACCCTATCATTTCCTTGTGAAAAAGTCTTTTAATGGATAATGTCTTTACTGCTGAAATGTTGTTTGTGAATTGATTGCAGGCAGTTTCGAGGAGACCGGTCAATCTACCCTGGTGTGAAGAAAGACGGACCGTCTGGCAGAAGTATAACTGAAGCTAGGAGAATCACCGTGGAGAACTATGGCAGTAGAAAACAAAAGCCGGAACAATAAACGCGCAGATCCCAGGAACGGATCAGTTACCTTGGTGGTTCATGATTGAATACAGACAAAAGATCAGAATACGAAGCGTTTGAGAAACTGAAAGGTCATGCATCAGGGGGGGGGGAAATGAAGCACTCTGTAAGGGTAGTTTAAATATTGAAAAGTGGAACTGAGAAAGGGCTTTTTCCTTGGAAAATTTGGTAAATGTTTGCTTGTAAGAGGAACTACTTCGTTTTGCAAAGGAAACTGCAATTTTGCCTATTGGAGAGAGTGAGAAGTGGAATGTATCAACACATATCAATGAATAATGTTGAAGAGGAACTATTTCGTTTTTCAGTTGGGTTTCATTTACTATAAGAGTGTTTAATTTCCGAACCTATGTTCTTGTTGAATGCTTTTTGGTATCTTTTGGGATATTTTCCACTGTGAGTAATAAGGGTTGTTTTATAAAATAATCGGCTATCAGGTTATTTAAATATCTGTGAGTGTTCATGTGTTGTGAAAGAAGTATCGGCTATCTGTGATTCTTCATTATGCATGCGCAAAATGTATTACTCACCAATAAATGCTAATCCTGCTCCCTAGGGATAGTTTAGGTAGTCAGGTTGCTTTTTGTTGTATGCGGTTTGGATGCCTATGAGCCATAAGACGAGAGGTAAGAACCTGCGCATCACATTGTGACTGCTCCCGGCATCTTTATCACCCTGCATTTAGTTAGGCACTTGCATTTCATATCTTAAGTCAAAACACAAAAACTCGGTGGACCGGGCCGCAACCGGTAAAGCCTTTGTTTTGTTACTTGACCTACGGTAGTCGGACCGCAAACCGGACGGATTCCCTATACCAAACAGTCAACGGGTTAGTTGGGAGCGTTGATTGGGGAGAATCCCTTACTGTTGCCGCCTGCAATTTTCCAGGCCTTAACAGGATGGTAGGTTGAACTCATATTAAGAGTGATCCCAATTTGTTTGCATATTTCTTTCCAAAAATTGCTTGTGAATTTGGCATCTCGGTCACTGCTGATGATTTTTGGAAATCCATGTAATTTGTAAATATTTTTACAAAATGCTTCAGTAATTTATTTAGTGAAGTCAGTCTTCTTAATACCCATAAAATGTGCATATTTCGTTAATCGGTCCACTACTACAAAGATTTTGTCCTTGCATTCAGACAAGGGAAACCCTTCAATGGAATCCATGGAGATTTCCTCCCATTTATGGGTTCGAATGTGAAGCAGGTGGAGTAATCCTGGAGTCATGACATTTATGCTTTTGTTTCTTTGACAAGTGTCACACTCAGCTACATACTTTTGAATGTCTTTATACATCCCCTTCCAGTAGAAGGATTGCCTGGCATTGTAGTAAGTTTTGAAAAAACCTACATGGCCTGCGGTTGGGGAATCATGAGATTCTATCAACACCTTGTTTTTAAACCGAGATGTAGGGCTTAAGTAAATTTTTCCTTTAGACCAAAGGATGTCATTCCTCCATTCAAATCTTCAACCTTGATTAGGATCATCGATTAAGGCACAGGCGTTTGGGTCGTTGGCATATTCTCCTCGGATTTTGTCCAACCAATCTGGAATTGCAACTGAGATTGTGTAAGCCTTGACTTCTTCATCTTTTAGGGAAAGGGCATCAACAACTACGTTGTCCCTTCCTCGCTTATGTAGTATCTGCATGTCGAATGAAGCAATGTTTTCTATCCATTTATGTTGTTTAGTTGACAATTTTTGTTGCTGTAGGAGATATTGAAGACTATTGTGGTATGTTCTTATCAAGATTTTTATCCCTGTGAGGTATTGTCTCCATTTTGTTAGAGCATGTATAATGGAAAGCATTTCCTTATCATATGTGGATTTCAAACTCTCTCTCTTATTGAGCTTCCTGCTTTCAAAAGCTATCAGATGACCTTCTTGCATCAAGACTACTCCTATCCTGAATCCTGAAGCATCGCACTCAACTACAAAGGGTTTTATGAAATCTGGGGTTGTTAATACTGGTGTTGATGACATAATGGTTTTTAATGCTTCAAAACATTTTTATGCCTCATCATTCCATCGAAATGAATTTTTCTTCAGTAAGTTTGTTAGGGGGGTCATCTTATAGGCATAATTTTTCACATATCTTCAATAGTACCCAGTTAAGCCTAGAAACCCTCATAATTTTGAGATGTTATTTGGTTGGGGCCACTTAGTGATTGCCTTGGTCTTACTAGGATCGACTTTGACTCCTTTTGATATTATATGACCAAGATAGTCCCACTTCTTCTTTTCCAAAAGTGCATTCTGACATTTTTGCAAAAAAATGATGTTCTTTCAAGATGGTTAGTACTTCATCTAAATGTTGGACATGCTCTCTCCATGTTTTTCTATATACGAGGATATCATAAAAAAATACTAATACGAATTTTTGTAAATATGTTTGGAACAATTCATTCATTGCAGCTTGGTAAGTGGTTGGAGTGTTAGTTAGCCCAAAGGGCATTACTTTGAACTCATAATGCCCCTCACGAGTACGAAAAACAGTTTTGGCTACGTCTTCTAATATAACCCTGATTTGGTAATATCCTGATCTCAAGTCTAATTTCGAGAATTACTTAGCTCCATGAAGTTCATCCATCATCTTATTGATGAATGGAATAGGGAATTAATTCTTAATTGCTACCTTGTTGAATCCTCTGTAATCTATGCACAACCTGAAAGACCCATCCTTCTTTCGAACTAGCACTACTAGAGCGACATAAGGGCTTATGCTCTTTGGGGTCTGCTCCTATGCATGCAAGTGCAATCAGTGGCAATTGGCCTCAATTAGTGTACCCCACACTTTAGTAACTGGTACATGTGCCCCAATTAGGCCAAGTGGACCCAATGGTGCTGGTGACTAAAAATAGACTAAAAGGACTCCCGATTTAGACATGACTCCTGATTTAGACATAAGTGACCAAATTGGACAAGGGAGGATTATAATCCTAACACCCCCCCTGAATGCTAACTTGGACAATATGTGGTCCCTAGTAACTAAGACCATAGGTCAGCCATTAAAACAAGTAAAGTAAAGTAACTTCTCAATACAAGGAGCTGGGGAAAAAACCACATGGGAAAAAATCCCCCCCTCTAACTAAGCAGATAGAATTAGGATTCAAGTTTGAAAAAATTGAAAATATGTTGCTGCAATCTCTGTGATGTTGTGAAGCAGCATGCATGATGTTCTGTGCATAGGTATCCTAGGGCCTGGCATGTAGACTTCTCCACCTTCTCCCAAAATGTTAATGGAAGGAAGGAGGAATGTAACCTTTGCCTCTTGCTGGATGAAGAGGTGTATGATCCACTCTATTCTTTTGAATGCAGTGAGACTGAGCCCTTTCCATGTAGCATCTTATAGGGAGTCTATTGCATCTCTATGAAGGAGGTAAGATTGCATGACATAGCACAATGTTCTTAGTCTTTTGAGTGTCATATGGATTTCCAGTTATCTTCCTAACTTCCAGTTTGGAAGTAGGGACTAGATTTGGATCTGAATCACCCTGAATCTCAATCTCATAAACTAATACAGCTGGATCTGCAATACTAGTGGAAACTACAAAAGAAGTAAATGAAATGTTTTTACCTTCCCTTGCAAGTGGCTGCTGAGAGTGCACAGGTTCTGAAAATGGCATGAAGTGTGAGAACTCATATGCCTTGGAGGCATGATTTCCGACACCCTTCGCTATGATGTTCCCAGTAGATATATCTGTGATCTCCACTAAGTTAGCACCGAATGTCACTCGCTTTGGAGAGCCGGTATGAGTCATCTGGTATACAGATAACAAATTTGCAGCTAGGGAGGGCACATAAAGCACATCTTTGAACTTTCCATGTTCAAGCTTGATAGATCCCTTCCTTTTGGCTTGAACTTTACTATTATTTCCCATTTGAATACTAGGACCATCAAAATACTGCAAGGAAGAGAATGATTCTCTGGATGCAACCATATGATTGGAAGCTCCATAATCAATGAGGAAGGCATGTGTTGTTGAGTAGCTAGCCTTCAGTGCATGGTATGTCTCTTCATGTTCTCCAGTTTCTTCTCTATGGTCAGCCTTCCTTGCGCTAGCAGGTACATTAATGTTATGTTTCTTCAGAAGAAGAGCCATCTCATCGATTGTTCTTCTCATACAAGTGCTTTCTGGATGAAAGCCCCTTCCACAGTAAGAACAAAGTGTCTTTCCTTTGCCATTCTTCTTGCTTCTCTTCGAACCTGAAGGCTCATTTGACTACTCTTTCTCCACACGAGACTCATCCTTTTGCTTCCCTTTATCATTCGCTACCTTAGGTCCTCCAACAACTAGTGCTTGATCTATGGAATATCGAATGATCCCCATTTGAAACAACTTGTCATGCTCCTGAGTGAGATATTCAATGAAGGAGTTTAGAGTAGGCATCCTCCAAGTTGGAATAGTGAGCTTCACTGAATGAAATGTTAATTCAAAAACTGAAGAGTCTGCACCAAGTCTTGAGAGAATGGCAAAGATTAGTTGATCATCCTCCTTCTCAACCTTGCACAGCTTCAACTGGAACACTAGATTCTTGAATTTGGTGAAGAAGTCATTTAGTGTCTTGAAATTTGTTGGATGAAGAGAAATCAACTCATTCTCGAGCTAATGGATCCTTAGATCATCCTGCTTGTCAAATAAGGAAGCAATCTTATCCCAAACGTGTCCCAAACTTGCTTGGGAGTCTCAATCTCGAGAGATTGAGAGGCACAAGCATCCATATGCTTCATCAAGCCTATTCTAGTACCTTTCTTTGTCAACATAATGAGTTGGCTCTATCTCTGTCTCCATTGTGAGTCTGAAGAGTCTTTTGGAGCATAGCTGCATCTCCATGTCCTCCTTCCACTGGTGGTAGATGAAAGGAGTGAGAAGCTCCATTGGAGGAGTCATTTAGAATGCAAAGAAGAGGACTGAGTTGTTGTAGAAAATGCAATGAAGGAGACTGAGCTGCTTGTAGCAAATGCAGTGAAGGAGACTGATAAACCTGTAAATCACACAATCAAACAGACAAAACTTTTGGAATTTCCTTCACACCCAGCATAGTTGATCAAGCAATCTTGATCAACAATTCCTTAACCTGGGATATTAAGTGGTAAATTCTCCGCTTCTGGTGCAGTACTGGAAGGAGCAATTTTGCTAAAAAAAATTATCCAAGTATGAATCTGTAGTAGGAGAAGTGCCTTGTCCTGCCGAGGCTCTAACACCATATTAAATTGAGCACATAGATATGTGGATAAACACACAACTCACAAGATAGATCATATAATTCACTCAACAATTGAAGAATGAAATAGTGCAAAAATGCTTGCAACTGTGAATGCTTTCATTAATCAAAAGTAATTAGATAATTAATTACAATGAAGTATAATGGCTAAATAGCCACATGCAATTCGAATCCATGTGAGGAAATTCAAATTGGTTGGACTCTACTTGACTGAATGGTTAATTGACCTTGTCTAAATCATTATCGGAGTTCAAAATCCAAACTCAAGTGTCTAATTCAGTGTTAACTAGTCTAACTGAGTGAGGTAGGTGAGTAAATGCGCCTCACCTGCATGCAACCATACAATCATAGTGCTAACCGAATAGAACTGAATGTAGGGAACCAGAACTAAATGTAACTGACTCCTAACTGAGCTTGACTAGTCACCAACTGAACTCAACTAATGGATGTTGGTATAGACACTCCCAGTGGCTCCTAATTTGTAGGGATTGATCTAGGAGGATCCTAAACTGATGCATGCAAGTGCAATAAGTGGCAATTGGCCTCAATTAGTGTTCCCCACACTTTAGTAACTAGTACATGTGCCCCAATTAGGCCAAGTGGACCCAATGGTGCTAGTGACTAAAAATAGACTGAAAGGACTCCCAATTTAGACATGACTCCTGATTTAGGCATAAATGACCAAATTGGACAATGGAGGATTATAATCCTAACATGCACCAATTGTACGCATTTCCCTCTTATTGCATGGCGACATACTTAATCTTCTCGCTATCGTAGGGAATGTTATGGATATCAAAGTATTCCTCGGCTTTATTGATCCATGCAATGCATTGCTTCTCATCACCATCAAATTTGGGTAACTCTAACTTTACCCTTATTTGGTATCCATGTGCTTGGGGAATTGATATGGATAGAATGTTAAAGAAGGGAACTTCGTGGGGTGGCATTGTGTCGTGTTGGCTTGATGATTTAGGCGTATTTGGAGGGGTTGTATTAAAAGGGTATAGGTTATAGCTAGGTGGGGGAAATGAAGAGTGCGATCGTAGTCTGGCCAAGATAGTGTTGATAGATTCTTGCGTCTTCTTTTGCTCTACCTGCAATGCACTGATGCCTTGCTCTAGTCCTGCCTTGAGTCCTGTTGGTTCGTTATTGTTTTTGTCGATGTCTGCCTTGAGTTATGCATATCTCTTGTTGACTTTTTTAGTCTAATTGGTCCAATCTGGCATTGATATCTCCCCTTGTGGTGACTACTGTGATTTTCTCCACGGTAAACCTTGATTTTTTATTGGTTGTTTGAAGCTAGCCCGCCACGATTTAATTATTTATTTTTATATGATTATAGCTTTTTAAAAATAATAATGTTATTAGTATAAAAATTGTAATATATATATATATATATAATTTTTTATTTTATTTTTTATCTGCTTTTTTTGCAAGTCAACGTGGGGAAGAGGCGTCGAAGAAGGGTCGACGAGGATGGGGAAGACGATGAGGGAAGTAGGCAGATGCAGCATGGGAAGGAAAGTGGAGGTGGCAGGGGAAAGCCAACGGGAAGAGGGAAGGACACAAGGAACAAACATACAACACGGGGGAGGCAAAGGGAATGCGGTTAGGCGAGCGTGGTGTAAGCAGGCGGGAGAGCTATGCGGATGGGCTGTGAGAAGAAGCGAGGAGGCTGTAACGATAGATGCAGATCGGGACGGAAGTTGTAGCGTGGAGCGAAAGGGGGAAGGAACATGATAAGGGAGGCACACAAGTTGGGGAAGGAACGTGAGAAAGAAGGCGATAGGATGTGGAAGAACGGTGAGCAGTCGATGAGCAACACGGGAGGAGAAAAATGACATGAGTGTGAGAGAATACTGGTGCCAAAGATGGCAGTGGATGGATTATTTAGATGGCGGTTGGAGCAGGTGTCAGTGGCTCTCATACCAATGCAACAAGAGAACCGAAAACTCAATGTAGCAAGAAGACCAAAATTTCGAATTTGATAAAATATGTTTTTATATAAATCTGAGATGATAAATTACAAGGTAAATCCCAAATATATATTCTTTATCGAGTTGTGAGGTGACTTTATGAAAAGTCACAACTCTTAAGTTAATTACGTTTAATATATAATTACATCCTATTATTTACTATTATTGTTTTTATCTTTTTATCTTTTTTGTATTTTTAATATAATTATTTTATGTATAACATTTTCCACATTCGTTTAAGCAAGTGTCGATTCCAAAGTTCATGAAAATGACGACAGGAGGAATTAGATTAAATCTATAGGAGTTTGGGGTTGGAGGCACATGCCATTCTTATTGTTGATTGGGATGTATACAAGCCAAATCAAAACGTAACTCTTTAGGGACTAGAGGGTTCACAAAGGAAAATGATTGAATACCAATTGCATAAATTTATGCCATTTTATCTCTATAAGGCTTCATCCCCAAAGGAAATGAGGCCACCGTAATTCCCTTATCTTTGCTCTTAGAGGTCCCATATGAGTTATCTCTCGACATCCTTGGAGAAAGTGAGAGTAAGGGTTTGAAAAGAAGTATGCTGGAGATTTGCCACGAGGAGGATGATAAGGGTGTAGAGGTTGAGCTTGAGATATCATTGTAATCATTATTGAGCTCAATCAAAGGTATTTCATCCAACTTGCCAATCAAGAAGGTGGGGGTTTACATCGATTCCAAGGTTGTGAAGTTCAAGGTTAGGGGCAAGTCTATTATAATAATTTCCAAGGAGCTAGTGAGTACCTTTTTTTCTAGGTAAATAACCTAGGGCAAACTACGAGGCACTACCCCTAATTTCAAGGGTGGTACCTAGGGTAACCCTAGATTCTTTAGGGCACAAGGCCAAGTGAACAACATGATTTGAATCCATTACAACAATACACTCACTATGAGTTCAACATTTACGTGAATAGAACTGGGGTGTAGGGGATGATAAGACTCCATCCCACAACCACTAGAGCTATACCCAATTGACAACTAATGAGTAACTTGTCACCATCTTTATTTTGTTATAAAATAGAAATAACTTGTTAATCTACATAAGTATTAATAGCATGCTCATACATTTGGTGGGGCCAAAAAAGATCCAACCCTTAGAAATCCCGCCAAATGGTTATTATCCAACACTTAGAAATCCTACTTGAAATGTTAAAGTAACAAGTTCCTTGCTTGGAACCCCAATGGTTGGATAAAGTCTACCATTTGATAAGTGCCTTTGCCCAAAACATTGGAGTGACAAGTTCTCTATGTAGAACCTCGCAACAAAGTTTTGAGTAGGGAACCTCTCACTTCAATGTCTAGGTTAAGATTTGTAAGAGGTGGATAATGTTCACCATTCAATCAGTGCCTTTGCTAAGGTTTTAGACATAAAACCTATCACTTCAATGTTTTACACAAGATTTATAATATTCACCATTTAACAAGTGGCTTTGTCTTTTGAGATTAGGTTCACGAGTTGACAAGATTCCCAAGGGGTGGATATTGCTTGCCATTTGATAGGTGCCTTTGCTTGAACCATTAAAGTGATAAGGTGCCTCTTCAATCCTACAACACTCAACATATGTACCGAGAGCACAATACTTCAACGGATCGTTTATCGAAGGAAGCTTTTTTGTTATCCGAGTGATTCTTAACTTTTGAGGAATTTGATGGCTCTAAGAAGATCAATGAAGGTTCCTTGAATGTATTTTTGTACTGATGATAGGTAGATCCATTGTTGGTTGACTATTTGAAGACTGTGTAGATTCTTAGATGGGACTCTATTTTTGTGTTACATATGAAGTATGGTGGATTGTTTATTTTGGACGGTTGTGAGGGTATTGGGCTCGTCTGTTTAGTGAACACATGTGTATTATTTTTGATTAGTTATCTTGGAAGGATTACTTTGATTATCCTGGCAATGCATTTTGTTACCTTTGATTCTTATTGCATATCAAAGAACAGCGGCTTGAAAAAAAGATTCCAAGTAAGGAACCTATCACTTCAATGTTCTAAATGAGATTATAATGTTTTCCATTTGACAAAATTTATGAGGAAGGATATTACTTACCATTTGACAAATATTCAAGTACACGTTCCCTATACAAAACCTTGCAACAAAGTTTCACGCAAGAAACCTCTTACTTGAATGTTTAAGTTTCAAGTAAGAAACCTCTTACTTCACTGTTTAGGTTAAGATTTGTGAGTGGTAAATAATGTTCAACATTCCATGGGTGCATTTACCAAGGTTTTTTACATAAAAACTATCATTTCAATGTTATACACAAAATTTATAATACTTACAATTTAGAGTTTGCCATCTGGACATCAAGAGTATACATATGCATGACGCTTTATAAAGCTCGAAGGAAATATAATGTGAGCAAGGGTTTTGCTAAAAGTTCAACGTTGGTTTGAAAAACTTATCGCCACGCTTTTCTCAAAGCCCACTCAGTGACAGTCGAGTTAAGGAATACACAGAGACACCAAGCAGCTCAGCAGCTCGATTTAACGCTCAGAAGCTCATCATAACTCCAAACACTCCATCCGTTTTTTCTAAGAATCCACACTGTTAAATCATGGGGGAGTCACCGACTCTCGGCAAACGCAAGGCAGGGGAAATGCCGGACAGCAGGGTCGAGGAGCTAAAACCGGAAGTCGAAGTTGAGCAGAAGCGCCGCAACATGATTCGAACCTGCGTCCACGAGGTGGCCATACCCACGGGCTACGCCTCGGCCATGGACGAGATCACCCACGGCACGATTTCGAACCCCGTCTTCAACGGTCCAATGGCGAAGACCTACCCGTTCACTCTGGACCCCTTCCAGCAGGTCTCCGTAGCCTGCCTGGAGCGCAACGAATCGGTTCTCGTGTCGGCCCACACCTCTGCCGGGAAGACGGCCGTGGCCGAGTACGCCATCGCCATGGCCTTCAGGGACAAGCAACGGGTCATTTACACGTCGCCTCTGAAGGCCCTGAGTAACCAGAAGTACCGGGAGCTCAGCCACGAGTTCACTGACGTAGGGTTAATGACGGGCGACGTGTCCATGTCCCCGAATGCCTCGTGCCTCGTTATGACCACGGAGATTCTCAGAGGGATGCTCTACAGGGGTTCCGAGGTCTTGAAAGAGGTTGCCTGGGTCATCTTTGACGAGATTCACTACATGAAGGACCGGGAGCGCGGGGTCGTGTGGGAAGAGAGCATAATTTTCCTTCCCCCGGCTATCAAAATGGTGTTTCTCTCAGCCACCATGTCGAATGCCACGGAATTTGCCGAGTGGATCTGCAAGCTGCACGCCCAGCCCTGCCATGTCGTCTACACCGACTTCCGGCCGACTCCGCTTCAGCATTATGTTTTTCCGGTCGGAGGTTCCGGGCTGTATCTTGTGGTCGACGAGAAAGAGGGGTTCAGAGAGGACAATTTCTTGAAGGCCCAGGAGTCGTTCCCCAAGAAAATACTCGACGATGGCCTGGCTTCGTCGAAGAATGGGTTGCAGGGGAATGCCAAAGGTGGTGGAGGAGGAGGAGGAGGCAAGGGTTCGAAAGGCGGGAAAGGTAGCGGGGGCGGAGGTTCCGACATCTACAAAATTGTGAAGGTGAGTCTTCTGTCTGGTTCTTTGTATTTTCAAATTTTGTGAAATGAGCCCACACCAAAATACCAAACTGAGGTTTTCTAGAAGCTCTGTTATGTTATGTTCTTTGTTAGTTTGGTATTGGGTTTGCTTAGCATGATTTTGGATGTGGTTCACAATAAAGGCAGCCTAAATCTAGATTCTCCGTCATCAAAGGAGCTTACCACATGGCTGACAGAGCAAATTGATCTAAGTCGATGTTAAATTATCTTTATGATGCCGACGCAACACCCAAGTCTGGTGTATTCACATAGTAAATCACTTACTTTCCAACAATTGTCGGATTTTTCTATATCTGGCAGTGCTTGCATGGCCTGTGTTTTTAGTTTTACCATAAATCCGGTGATTGCCTGAAAATGTGCATGCTGTTATATACATGAAGTGTTTTTTCTACTTTTTAATTAGATGGTTTATTCTATTATATATGTTCCCTTTTCTAGTATTGGTCTGGAAATGATCAACGCTGGAATCAGATCTAGACATAAGTTCTTTGGCACTCATTCGAAAACTTTTACTATAGTTGCTGTAAAATATGTTGAAAACGGTACTTTTCTGAAACTTATTGGAAAGATAAGCCCTATGTCAACACAGTAGAGTCTGATGTGTTAACATAGTAAATCACTTTCTGAACAGTGTCGAATATTTATTTTTCTTGGCAATGGTTGGATAGTGGCCTTTGTTTTTATTGTAAATCAGGTGATTGCATTTTTCAGGCAGATACATACTATTCTTTTTTCTATTTAGATGTTTTGTTTCACAATTGATATTCACTTTTCTAGCATTGGTTGGAAATTGACCAATGTTGGAATTAGATAAATGTCAGGTATAAGTTTTCTGGCACTCATTGGGAAAATAAGCCCTATGTGAACACCATGACTCACTCCAAGGCATACTCAGTCTACTCATCAAGGCAACTCAAATCATCAGCAGGAGACTCATACGAAAAGTATACAGAAAGTATGTGTGCATATAACTAAAATCACATCGAGTGCAATTCATATATAACCCAAAATACAGAAACAAAGAGGCTCTAAATTGCCTCTAGAGTCCAAAAAACTTTGAAACTTCATGCTACAGCAAACAACTACATATCATCAAAATCATTGCCTATATTGGGATCCTATTTATCAATAGCACCCTGTGCCCCCCACCTTTCCCCCCACCTTTAGGCTCTAGCCCTTGCCCCTATCTCAAATCTCAAAGGACATTTGTTGGCACCCTACAATTTTGTTGAAACCTCCTAATCCGAACATTTAAAAAGGTAGAAAAAGGTTTGCATGCCTAATAAGTAATTTTGTTTGGGTGAAGGGTACATTTTTACTAAGGTCATGATAAAGGAGTTAAATAATCAACATCGCCAACATTGAGGTACAAAAAGGGGTTGATTTGCTTGAATAAATGCCAACTCCCTACTGTCATACATGATAGAATCTAGTGGAATCTAAAATTTTACTTTTTGCATATGAAGGCCGATAAAGGTTGGAACCACTCTTATACTTCTTGAAAGTATTAATGGTAATGTTAAAAATTTAAGTAAAAGGATAGAAAATGTAAGATAAGGAGAATGCCATTTTTGCTTATAGAATTTAACATTACCATCTTTGGCGAGTGTTGAGTTTACTAGGTGAGGCTCTACCGAGTAGTTGTTTTGCAGTAGACTTGTGCGGACTTGCCAGACTCGATGAGTCTGATAACATTGCCCACAACCTCGCATTAGATTTGGTTCGTCGAATTGGATTGGCGATAGATCTATGGTTCATGGGTTATTGATGACCCCTGTTCACATACTTTAGAAGGGTAGTGCAACAATGGAGTGGTGTGATGGTCACTCCTACGTTGAACTTCCCAAGTAAATGAAAAGCACTTCCTTGTGTCGAGGGCCAACTTGGAAGCTATATATTTTGTAATCACAACAATAATACACAATATACTTTAATAAATGTTTGGGAAATTTAAGTCTTTTCCCTTTTTCTTTTTCCTGCTCCAAACTTCATCTTCAACTTCATCTTCATCTTCATCATCGACTCCACATAACTCCAGGAACAATGAGGTTCCCTGTGTATTCTATCATATACTCTGACAGCTCCCATTATCCTTTCTATTGCAGCCACCATTATCCTTTATTTGTTCTCAACGTCTCCCATGAATTCATGGCTCTTATATTCTCTTAGGAGAATGTGGCCACTTGGTCCAGGACCACGGTGAAGACTCAACCCAGTGTTGAGTGACCATTCTGTTGAATGGTAGATATCTGGTCTGGGACCATGATATAGACCCAACTCTGCCCTGGGTAGACTCAACCCAGTGTTGAGTGACCATTCTGTTGAATGGTAGACATCTGGTCCGGGACCATGATGTGGACCAGTCTAGTATTGGTAGACTCGGCTTAGTTCTGAGTAGCCATTCTCTTGGAGAATGGAGGCACCTGGTTTGTTACCAGGAAGGCACTGTAAGCCCTAGACTGGGTCTAGGCATGTGTGGTACTCTGAATCTTGATCTATGTTCTTTGTGTACTTCTCCAAGGATTAGCTACCCTTGGTTAAGTTACCCTAGTACCAGATCTAGGTGTCACACAAAGTGTGAGATAAAAGCATTAGTAACTCTCTTGGTTTATGATGATGTACTTTTGGAATAAAAAAGACCCCAGGTAATGACCACAGGGGCACTTGGAAAAAGGCTTAAGTCAAAAGTAAAAAATAAGTAAGGACTTTTGGACCACAGGTGAAAGTCAAATTAAATAAAGACTTTTGGTAAAAGTAAAAAATACATAAAAGACCTTTTTGGTAAGAAGGTAAAAGTGTAATTAAGAAAATAATAAAATATTATTATTTTATCTTTTCTAATCTTGGTCCACTTACAGGTGAATGAAGATTATAAAAGAAGATCAAGTCTTCTCATTATCTCACACACAATTTTGCTCTCACAAGTGAAGCTACTATTACTGAAGATACCATTGAAGACTGTTTTTATGCTTTTGTTCCAGCCAGGGCATGCAGCTAACCCTCAGCCAGGGTTTCATCAACAAAATTATCTTCAACATCTTTAGATCTCGCACAGCTGCATACTTTCATGGGCAGACTGACTTCTTTCTTCCACGCCTGCCCTATATTCTTTGGGAAGGGCTTGGGCTGCCCTACAGACTCACGGGCAGGCCCTAGTTTTTCTTGGGCTGCCCCTTTCAGCCCACGCCCACACACAGTGAGCCCTAGCAGGGCCTTGGGCAGCTTGCTAAGGGATTTCAGGCACCCTAGTTAAGCCCCTTAGGGCTCGGGTTGGCCCAGATCTGCTACGGCTAGTAGACAGAGGGCTTGGCCTTGAGCCTGGGCTGCCCAATAGACTTCGGGCAGTCAGTTTTCCTCTCGGCAGTGAAGATCTGCCATCCGGGCAGTGAATTGAAAACATGGGCATAGTAGGGTAGTGGAGAATAAAATTCGGGCAGGCTGATAAACCCTCTGAGCAAGCAAAAATTAATTTTCGGGCACCTTGTTTAAATTTCGGGCAGCCTGTTTGATTTTCGGGCAACCTGTTTTTATTTGATTTTCAGGCAGCCTATTTTATTTAAATTTCAGGCAACATTTTTCGGGCAGATTTGATGATTTCTGGGCAGACTGATTTTTAACAGTCTTTGTTATTTTATGGGCAGATCTGATAATTTTTGGGTAGACTGGTTTTTTGACAATCTTTGTTATCTCTGAGCAGATTTGGAAATTTATGGATTTAGGGTTTGAAACCCTTGTTTTGATTTTCTCTGAGAAAATTTACTGTAGACTGTGGTTATACCCAGATTGGGGTTTCAGGAACTTTTTGAAGAATTTCTAAGTCATCTCATTTACGAGATGAGCTACTAATACTTTTTGGGGTTTTTGTCCTTTGAAGGTTTCCCCAGTGAAAAACTCTTGTGTCTATTGTTCTGATGTGATCTGTTTAAGTTAATCCACAAATTTTTAAGTATTTCTGCTATTGCTAAAATTCAACATGGTATCAAAACTTAGCATGTGAAAACACAGTATAGGGACATTGTTGTTGTTTTTCACTAGATCTTGGGATAAGATTTGCAGATCTAACATTTGACTAAGTGGCAGAGATGGCCATCAATGGTTTCAAACCGGAAGAGAAGCTGTATGGTTCAACCAATTTCAACTCCTGGAAGGCTAGGCTAACAACCATCCTAGATGAAACTGACTTGGATGACATTGTTCTTAATGTCACAGAAGAGCCAACAACAAATGCTGGTAGGCTTGCTATCAAGAGGAAGCAAGGTAAGTCTAGAAGAACCATCTATGATTCTGTCAGAGAGTTAGTGATGCCAAACATCACATCTTTGAAGACTGCTAAAGAATGCTATGATACTTTGGTCAACCTATATGAAAAGAAGGCTCCCAGTCAAAAGAGAGTCTTGAGGAAGTGGCTACGAACTTTGAAGCTGAACAAAGATGAAAGCATTGGTTCCTTCTTCACAAAGATTGCACAGGTAAGAGATCAACTCATTGCTATTGGTCTTACTGTTGATGATGATGACCTTGTGCCAACAGTGGTTGATGGTATCCCAAGTTCTCGGGAAACTTTCATGGCATCTGTCCATGGACGAGAGAATCAACCAACTTTTGAAAAGCTTTGGCATGATTGCATAGAAGAAGAAGGAAGGAACTCTGGCAAGGTAATCAAGGAGGACAACCTTGCACTTGCAGCAAAGACAAAGAAGTTCAAGAAGCTTTTCCCTCAGCAAAAGAAGGGTAAGAAACCTCGGGGTAAGTTTTTTGACATGTCAAAAGTGGAATGTTATAGTTGCCACAAGTTTGGACATTTTGCTAGAGACTGCAGGTAGAACAAGAAGAAACCCAAGAGAAGGTTTCAAGCATCCTGCTGCAGAAGCAGAGGAAGAAGAAGATGAAGAACCAAAGAAGATGAAGAAAAACGAGGCTAACAAAACTGAAGAACCTAAAAGAGAGTACTACTTGATTTCTGCTATAACTGGTTCTTTCTCAGCTTGCTCCACTTCTTGGTTGGTGGACAGTGGTGCCTCCAGACACATGACAGGTAATCGTGGAACCCTCACCAGTTACAAAAAGAAGAAGTTCACCACTCAAGTAGAACTTGGAGATGACTCCACTTACAAGATTGAAGGAGTTGGCTCAATTTCACTTCAACTTGATTCAGGTACGGTTCTTCATATTGATGATATTCTTTATGTTCCTGGTTTAAAGAAGAATCTTTTATCTGTTACTGGTTTAGAAGATAAGGGCTACAGAGTCCTCTTTATGGACAAGAAGGTCTTTTTATGGGTAAAAGACACAGATCTAAACTCAGCAGTACAGATTGGGGTTCGAGAGGGAGGCCTCTACAAGGCTTCCAAAGACTCATCTCATGATTTGGTACATCACACAGTTGATCCTTGTGAACTTTGGCATAGAAGGTTTGGACACCTTCACTACACTGCTCTCCCAGGATTGCAGAAGATGGTCACATGTATGCCAGAAGTTTCTCCAAAACATGAAGGAATCTGCAAAGGATGTGCTCTAGGTAAGAACACTAAGAAATCCTTTCCCAGAAGCAAGAGTAGATCTAAAGGCATTTTGGATTTGATTCATTTTGACATTTGTGGGCCTATGTCTTCACCCTCCTTGAGTGGGTGTTTATATTATGTCTTGTTTATTGATGACTACTCTCGGAAGTCTTGGATTTACTTCCTCAAGACCAAAGAGTGAAACCTTTGACAGGTTCAAAGAGTTCAAGACATTGATTGAAAATCAGACTGACAGACACATCCATATCTTGAGATTAGATAACGGAGGTGAGTATGAATCTAATGAGTTTGATAATTTTTGTCGAGAAGCAGGAATCAAGAAAGAGTTGACAAGGCCTTACAACCCTCAGCAGAATGGGGTTGTAGAAAGGAAGAATAGAACAATCTGTGAGGCTGCTAAAGCAATGATCACTGATCTAGATCTTCCTTTGTCCTTGTGGGTTGAAGCTACAAGAATTGTTGTGTACATCCAGAACAAAAGCCCACATGCTATCTTGGGGGAGAAGACTCCAGAAGAAGTCTTCACTAAGAAGAAACCTGCAGTTGAACACATGAGGATATTTGGTACTCTGTATGTTCATGTGCCAAAAGAGAAGAGGGCCAAGCTAGAGCCCTCTGGTAAGAAAGGTATATTTGTTGGGTACAGTGATTGCTCGAAGGCTTATCGAGTATATATACCTGGATAGAGGCACATTGAGGTCAGCAGAGATGTGATCTTCCATGAGGAAGCTGTGTTTCGTAAAACACTAGAGCTTTCACCAGAAGATGCAGTTGCTCCACTTGAGTTTCCACATTCAGAAATTCAGAGGGAGGAAGAGGAATTTGATCATTCCAGATGTTCCTGAGAACACTGAAATTCCACTAGAAGAAGTACATGAAGTTCCTTCTTCCAAAAGGAGACCTGCTTGGTACCGAGAGACGATGCAAGAAGACAAGAAGCATAAAGCTCCTCCCGGGACTTTTAGAGAAAGCATAAGACCACATAAGTACTCCAGTCTTATGAGTCAACTTACCAGTTCAGGACCTTCATCATACGAAGAAGCAACAAGTAAACATGTATGGGTTGATGCCATGATTGAAGAGTACAAATCAATCATGAAGAATGATGTCTAGGAAGTTGTTCCTAGACCAACAGGGAAGTCAGTTGTGACTTCCAGATGGCTTTATAAAATCAAGCATGCTGCTGATGGTAGTGTGGAGAAGTATAAAGCTAGATTGTAGATCGTGGCTTCACTAAGAACGAAGGCATTGACTATGATGAGGCATTTGCTCCTGTTGCCAGGTATACTACCATCAGAACCATCATTTCACTTGCTGCAGTATTCAGATGGAAGTTACATCAGATGGATGTAAAGACAACCTTTCTCAATGGTAAGATTGAGGAAGAAGTTTATATTGAACAACCTGAAGGCTTTATGACTCATGGGAAGAAGAACCATGTATGTAAACTAAAAAAATCCTTTTATGGACTGAAACAGGCTCTGAGAGTCTGGTATGCCAGGATGGATGGATTTCTCCATAGCTTGAGGTTTTCCAAAAGTACAGCTGATTCTAACTTGTACTTTAAAGTTGATCATAATCATGTCTTGATACTTGTTCTATATGTAGATGACCTGTTTCTTAGAGGTGATGAATAGTTGATAGACCAGTGTAAGAGGGAGCTTACCTTTGAATTCGAGATGAAAAATCTCAGATTGATGCATTACTTCCTTGGCTTAGAGGTTTGGCAAAAGCCAGGTGAGATCTTCCTGACACAAGGAAAGTATGCAGTGGATATCTTACAGAGATTTGGGATGTAGGACTACAAGTCCATGAGCGTACCAATGACTACCAACTTGACAAAGTTGCGGAACTCAGCCTTTAGTTCACTGAGTGTGGACTCTACTCTATACAGACAGATCATTGGTTTCCTGATGTATCTCGATTCTCATGCATACGAGACCAGACATCTATTACACAGTGAATGCACTGAGTCAGTTCATGTTCGATCTGAAGCACATTCACTTAGTAGCTGCCAAACATGTACTCAGATATGTGCGAGGTACTATCACTTATGGGCTCAGGTATACTTCCAGCATTGGGGTATTGTTATCTGGATATTCAGATTCAGATTGGGCTAGCAGTGCAGTTGACCGAAAAAGTACCTCTAGTTATTGCTTCAGTATGGGTTCAACCATGATCTCTTGGTCTAGCAGGAAGCAGGGTTCCATAGCTCAGAGTACAGCTAAGGCAGAGTATATTGCTGCAAGTGATGCCTGCAAGGAAGCATTTTGACTAAGAAAATTGTTATTTGATCTGTTCGAGGGAAAGCTTGATTCAACGATCATCCATTGCGATAGTCAGAGTTGCATAAAGCTTTCAGAGAACCCAGTGTTTCATGATAGATTGAAACACATTGAAATGAGGTATCATTTCATCAGAGACCTAGTGTAGAGTGGTGCTCTGATGAACAGATTGCAAATATCTTGACCAAGCCTCTGGTAGCATCAAAGTTCGTATACTTTCGTGACAAGCTTGGTATGGCAGAAAATGACTCTCTTGCAGAGAGGGAGTGTTGATTTTTTTGAGCAGCATCGAGAGCCATTCTCTTAGGAGAATGGGGCCACCTGGTTCAGGATCATAGTGAAGACTCAACCTAGTGTTGAGAGACCATTCTGTTGAATGGTAGATATCTGGTCTAGGACCATGATATAAACCTAGCTCTTCCCTGGGTAGACTCAACCTAGTGTTGAGTGACCATTCTGTTGAATGGTAGACATCTGGTCCGGGACCACGATGTGGACCAGTTTAGTATTGGTAGACTCAGCTTAGTTCTGAGTAGCCATTGTCTTGGAGAATGGAGGCACCTGGTCTGTTACCAGGAAGACATTGTAAGCCCTAGACTGGGTCTAGGCATGTGTGGTGCTCTGACTCTTGATCTATGGGCTTTGTGTACTTCTAAGGATTAGCTACCCTTGGTTAGGTTAACCTAGTACCAAATCTAGGTGTCACACAGAGTGTGAGATAAAAGCATTAGTAACTCTCTTGGTTTATGATGATGTACTTTTGGAATAAAAAAGACAACAGGTAATGATCACAAGGGCACTTGGAAAAAGACTAAAGTCAAAAGTAAAAAATACATAAGGACTTTTGGACCACAGGGAAAGGGACCATAGGTGAAAGTCAAAATTAATAAAGACTTTTGGTAAAAGTAAAAAATACATAAAATACCTTTTTGATATGAAGGTAAAAGTGAAATTAGGAAAATAATACAATATTATTATTTTATCTTTTCTAATTTTGGTCCACTTACAGGTGAATGAAGATTATAAAAGAAGATCAAGTCTTCTCATTATCACCCACACAATTTTGCTCTCACAGGTGAAGCTGCTATTACTGAAGATTCCATTAAAGACTGTTTTTATGCTTTTGTTCCAGCCAGGGCATTCAACTAACCCTCAGCTAGGGTTTCACAAACAAACTTATCTTCAACATCTTCAGATCTCGGGCAGCTGCATATTTTCATGGGCAGACTGACTTCTTTCTTCCACGACTGCCCTCTCTTCTTTGGGCAGGGCTTGGGCTGCCCTACAAATTCACGGGCAGGCCCTAGTTTTTCTTGGGCTGCCCCTTTCAGCCCATGACCACCCACAGTGAGCCCTAGCAAGGCCTCGGGCAGCTTGTTATGGGCTTTCGGGCACCCTAGCTAAGCCCCTTAGGGCTCGGCCTAGCCCAGATATGCTATGGCCAGTAGACAGAGGGCTTCTCCCTAAGCCCGGGCTGCCCAACAAACTTCGGGCAGTTTGTTTTCCTCTCGGCAGTGAGTTGAAAACACGGGCAGAGCAGGGCAGTGGAGATTAAAATTCGGGCAAGTCGATAAACCCTTTTAAGAAGCAAAAATTGATTTTTCAGGCAGCTTGTTTTTATTTGATTTTTCAGGACCCTGTTTGATTGAAATTTTGGGCAGATTTGATGATTTCTGGGCAGACTAATTTTTAACAGTCTTTGTTATTTTTTGGGCAGACTGATTTTTTTTTTTGGTGCAGAAATATAATGTTAGCAAGGGTTTTGCTAAAAGTTTAAGGTGGGTTTGAGAAACTTATCCCCACGCTTTTCTCAAAGCCCACTCAGTGACAGTCGAGTTAAGGAATACACAGAGAATACAAGCAACTTAGCAGCTCGATTAAACGCTCAGAAGCTCATCATAACATCAAACAATCCATATGTTTTTTCTTAGAATCCACTTTGTTAAATCATGGAGGAGTCATCGACTCTCGACAAACGCGAGGCAGGGGAAACAGCGGACAACATGGTCGAGGAGCTGAAACCGGAAGTTGAAGTTGAGCTGAAGCGCCACAACATGATTCGAACCTGCATCCACGAGGTGGCCACACCCACGGGCTACGCCTCGACCATGGACGAGATAACACACGGCACGATTTTGAACCCCGTCTACAACGGTCCAATGGCGAAGACCTACTTGTTCACTTTGGACCCCTCCAGCAGGTCTCCGTAGCCTGCCTGGAGCACAACGAATCGGTTCTCGTGTCAGCCCACACCTCTACCGAGAAGACGGCCGTGGCCGAGTACGCCATCACCATGGCCTTCAGGGACAAGCAACGAGTCATTTACACTTCGCCTCTGAAGGCCCTGAGTAACCAGTAGTACCAGGAACTCAGCCACGAGTTCACTGACGTAGGGTTAATGACGGGCGACGTGTCCTTGTCCTCGAATGCCTCGTGCCTCGTTATGACTACGAAGATTCTGAGAGGGATGCTCTACAGGGGTTTTGAGGTCTTGAAAGAGGTTGCCTGGGTCATCTTTGACGAGATTCACTACATGAAGGACCGAGAGCGGTCGTGTGGGAGGAGAGCATAATTTTCCTTGCCCTGTTTATCAAAATGGTGTTTCTCTCAGCCACCATGTCGAATGCCACGGAATTTGCCGAGTGGATCTGCAAGCTGCACGCCCAACCTTGCCATGTCGTCTACACCGACTTCCAGTCGACTTCGCTTCAGCATTATGTTTTTCCTGTCGGAGGTTTCGGGCTGTATCTTGTGGTCGACGAGAAAGTGGGGTTGAGAGAGGACAATTTCTTGAAGGCACAAGAGTCGTTCCCCAACAAAATACTCGACGATGGCCTGGCTTCGCCGAGGAATGGGTTGCAGGGGAATGCCAAAGGTGGTGGAGGAGGAGGAGGAGGCAAGGGTGCGAAAGGCGGGAAAGGTAGCGGGGGCGGAGGTTTCGACATCTACAAAATTGTGAAGGTGAGTCTTTTGTCAAGTTCTTTGTATTTTCAAATTTTGTGAAATGAGCCCACACCAAAAGACCAAACTGAGGTTTTCTAGAAGCTCTGTTATGTTAGGTTCTTTGTTAGTTTGGTATTGGGTTTTCTTAGCATGATTTTGGATGTGGTTCACAACAAAGGCAACCTAAATCTAGATTCTTTGTCATCAAAGGAGCTTACCACATGGCTGACAGGGAAAATTGGTCTAAGTCGATGTTATTTTATCTTTATGAAGCCGACGCGATACCCAAGTTTGGTGTATTCACATAGTAAATCACTTTCTTTCCAACAATTGTTGGATTTTTCTATATTTGGTAGTGCTTGCATGGCCTATATTTTTAGTTTTACCATAAATCCGCTGATTGCCTGAAAATGTGCATGCTGTTACATACATTAAGTGTTTTTTCTACTTTTTATTTAGATGGTTTATTTTGTTATATACGTTCCCTTTTCTTGTATTGGTCTGAAAATGATCAACGCTGGAATTAGATCTAGACATAAGTTCTTTGGCACTCATTCAAAAACTTTTACTATAGTTACTGTAAAATATGTTGAAAACGATACTTTTTTGAAACTTATTGGAAAGATAAGCCCTATGTCAACACAGTAGGGTCTGATGTGTTAACATAGTAAATCACTTTCTAAACATTGTTGAATATTTCCTTTTCTTGGCAATGGTTGGTTAGTGGCCTTTGTTTTTATTGTAAATTAGGTGATTGCATTTTTTAGGCAGATGCATATTATTCTTTTTTCTATTAAGATGTTTTGTTTCACTATTGATATTCACTTTCTAGCATTGGTTGGAAAACGACCAATGCTGGAATCGGATAAATGTCAGGTATAAGTTCTCTGGCACTCATTAGAAAAATAAGCCCTATGTGAACACCATGACTCACCCCAAGTCATACACAGTCTCCTCATCAAGACAACTCAAATAATCCACAGGAGATTCATACAAAAAGTATACATAAAGTATGTGTGCATATAACTAAAATCACATCAAGTGCAATTCATATATAACCCAAAATAAATAAACAAAGAGGCTCTAAATTGCCTCTAGAGTCCAAAAAACTTTGAAACTTCATGCTTACAACAAACAACTACATATCATCAAAATCATTGCCTATATGGGGATCCTATTTATCAATAGCACCCTGTGCTCCCCATCTCTAGGCTCTAGCCCTTGTCCCTATCTCAAATCTCAAAAGACATTTGTTGGCACCCTACAATATTGTTGAAACCTCCTAATCCAAGCATTTAAAAAGGCAGAAAAATTGTTTGCATGGATAATAACTAATTTTGTTTGGGTGAAGGGTACATTTTAACTAAGGTCATGACAAAGGAGTTAAACAATCAACATCGCCAACATCGAGGTACAAAAAGGGGTTGATTTGCTTGATTAAATGGCAACTACCTACTGTCATACATGATAGAATCTAGTGGAAATGTTGCAATCTTGAAACCCTGAACATTGTCAAGGTTGTTGAATTTTGAATGGGATCTAAAATTTTACTTTTTGCATATGAAGGTCGATAAGGTTGGAACCACTCTTAAACTTCTTGAAAGTATTAATGGTAATGTTAAAAATTGAAGTAAAAGGATAGAAAATGAAAGATAAGGAGAATGCCACTTTTGCTTAAAGAATTTAACATTACCATTTTTGGCGAGTGTTGAGTTTACTAGGTGAGGCTCTACCGAGTACTTATTTTGCAGTAGACTTGTGCGGACTTGCCAGACTCGGTGAATCTGATAACACTGTCCACAACCTCGCATTAGATTTGGTTTGTCGAATTGGATTGGCAATAGATCTATGGTTCATGGGTTATTGACGGCCTCTGTTGACATACTTTAGAAGGGTAGTCAAACAATGGAGTGGTATGATGGTCACTCCTACATTGGACTTCCCAAGTAAATGAAAAGCACTTCCTTGTGTCGAGGGTCAACTTGGCAGCTATATATTCTGTAATCACAACAATAATGCATAATATACTTTAATAAATGTTTGGGAAATGTAAGTCTTTTCCCTTTTTCTTTCTCCTGCTCCAAACTATGAACTCTACAAACTTTCTTTTCGTCTCCAACTTCATCTTCATCTTCATCATCATCATCGACTCCACATAACTCCAGGAACAATGAGGTTCCTTCCGTATTCTATCATATACTCTGACTGCTCCCATTATCCTTTCTATTGCAATCGCCATTATCCTTTATTTGTTCTTAACATCTCCTATGAATTCATGGCTCTTTATATCAATCTGCATGCACAATTCATTGTCCATATCATAGTAACAGGAATCGCGAGTCAACTCGCGATTATTTCGAGTTTGAATCGGCTCGGCTGCTAAACTATCCAACTTAGATCGCGGCGATCCGATTGAAATCAGCTCTCCTTTCCTGTATCCGCACGACGACTTTTCGAGGTCTCTTCTCTCCCTTATGCACACGACGACTTTTTGATGTCTCTCCTCTCCTCTATCCATGCGATGGTAAACATGCGTGATTGACGACAGACACATGGATCTGTGAATGGTGATTAAACTCGCATCACGGTTGAACTCTATCCGTGCGTCAACACTTCAAGGTCTCTCGTCTCCTCTATCCACACGACGATAGGCATGGGTACCGACGACAGACACAAGTGATTTGTGAATGCTGGTTGAACTTGCCTCACGATATTTGTTATTGGTGGGGTTTTATGGAAAGGTCCAAAATGGTGTGAAAGAAGGGGATTCACCTACCTGTCGGGTTTCTCCGGAAAAGAAATTTTTTTTTATGTTATAAATTAAATATATGATAACATTTACGATAGGTTAAATATTATTTTTAACAAAAAGCTATTTTTATATAATTAAATAAGTTACAATTTATAACATAAAATGATAGGTTAAATATTCTTTTTTACATAAACGATTATATATATATATGATAGGTTAATATAAATTTGGAATTATAATAGAATTGATATATTTTAGCCATTTATTGATATTTGCAGTATATGGACAACTATTTTGAATATTTATGAAAATTGTTTTTTTTAAAAAATTTAAAATATAGTGTATATATTTAATTTTTTGTATCTGTCAATTTTTTTCTCGATCCGATTCAAACTCTTCGCTCTTTTGCCTTGCCGATTTATTGCCGATTACGAGTCTGGTAAGTATGGTCCATATTTTCTTGACAATTCATCCAAACACTCAACATGGGAAGTCTCGTGTTCTTATCCTCCATCCTTGTGTTCAAAGCAATCATGAAATCTTCGAAGGCTCTTCCTCCAACTTTATGCAACCTTCAATACTTTTATTCCAAAATTTCTACGTGGCAATCTTCCACCATTTCTTGCATCATCTTTGCTTACTTGTGTTGCTATCTTATAGCACATGGACAATTTGTCTTCTAACCAACACATATTTTCATTATTTTCTTCCATGTGCTTCTCTCCTTTACTTGTGACACTTAGCTTGCTAACATCATTATTGAGGGAAGCCTTAGGCATCCTGCCATCATCACTTCTTACATCTTTCATTGAACTGCTACCATTACCATGATCTTTGAAAAATTCTTTCTCCTATTGCACATGCTTTTTACATTCTTTCTTTCCATATGCAGCTGTGCATATGCTTCCTCTTCTTGCTTTACACTTATAACTACCTGTAAGTCTGCTTTCTCTATTTTGCTTGCAACTCTTAATCTCACCATTTCTTCCCTCATTACAACGGTTGCATAAGCAATCTTTTCCTCTACTTCATCTTCATTGAATGTCTTGTTTTCTTGGATAGGTTCCTCATCATACTTTGGTGTGAAAGTCTATCCCTCTACAAGGGTAAGTTCTTGTATTCTTCTTCTTGCTCATAGACAATTGGGCAATATGTTTTCTTCAGAATTCAATGGTTGAAAGTGCCATTTTTCAATTTCTTCACTTGTAGGAAGGCAATAGTCAAAGAGTTACAAGTCCCCAGGCTGAGGACCCAGTCCCAGACTGGGTTAATTTCCTGGTAACTGTCCAGGTGCCTCCATTCTCCTAGAGAATGGCCCTCCGCCCTAGGTTGAGACCCTAGTCCCAGACTGGGTTAATTTCCTGGTAACTGACTAGGTCCCTCCATTCTCCTAGAGAATGGCTCTTGAGGCTGCTTAGGAAAAATCAACACTCCCTTTCATCGAGAGGTATTCTCTGTAATACCAAGCTTGTCACAAAAGTACACAAACTTTGTCGAGGTCATAGGCTTGGTCAATATGTTTGCAATTTGTTCAAGGTACGGGTGTATTGAAGCTTTAGTGTACCTCTCTGAACTAAATCTCTGATGAAGTGGTACTTCATTTCAATGTGTTTTGATCTGTCGTGAAACATGAGGTTCTTTGAAAGCTTAATGCAACTTTGATTACCACAATGAATAATAGTTGACTCAAGCTTTCTACCAAACAAATCAAAGAGAAGTTTCCTAAGCCAAACTGCTTTTCTGCAGGCATCACTGGCAGCAATATACTACGCTTCGGTTGTGCTCTGAGCTATGGAACCCTGTTTCTTGTTGGACCAAGAGATCATTGCCGCTCCCATACTGAAGTAGTAACCTGATGTGCTTTCTCGGTCTACTACACTGCCAACTCAATCAGAGTCAGCATATCCAACTAAGATTACCCCATTGTTGGAGGTATACTTGAGCCCATACGTAATAGTACCTCGCACATATCTAAGCACATGTTTAGCACCTACCTAGTGTATCGGATCGGACATGAACTGACTCAATGCATTCACTCTGTAACAAATATCTGGTCTTGTATGCACTAGATACATCAAGGATCCAATGAGTTGTCGATACTGAGTAGGATCCACAGTCTTTGAACAGATGGTTGATTCACGTAACTTCTTCAAGTTTGTTGTCATGGATATGCTCATGGACTTGCAATCATGCATTCCAAATCTCTATAAGACATCGACTGCATACTTTCCTTTTGTTAGGAAGATCTCATCTGGTTTTTGCCAGACCTCTAAGCCAAGAAAATAGTGCATCAGATAACCAAGCTATGAAGATAACCATCAATTCTTGCATACCAAACTCTTGGGGCTTGTTTGAGCCCATACAAGGCTTTCTTTAGTTTACACACACGGGACTTCTCCCCATGAGTCATAAAGCCTTTGGTTGTTCAATGTAGACTTCCTCTTCAATTTTTCCATTTAAGGAAAGTTGTCTTTACATCCATTTGGTGGAGTTTCCATCCAAACACAACAACGAGGGAGATGATTGTTTTGATGGTGGTATATCTGGCGACGGGAGCAAAAGTTTCGTCATAGTCTATGCCTTCTTTTTGAGAGAAGCCATGTGCTACAAATCTCGCTTTATACTTTTCAATGTTGCCATCAACGACATGCTTGATTTTGTAAAGCCATTTAGACGTTACCACAGACTTCCTTGTCGATCTAGGGACAACTTCCCACACATCATTTTTCATAATTGAATTATATTCTTCAATCATGGCATCATTCCATACTTGTAGATTTGTTGCATCTTTTATATGTAGAAGGTTCTGCATCAATGAGCTTACTCATAAGACCTTTCTTTGAAGGTTCCAGGAGGAGCTTTATGCATCTCAACTTCTTGCAATGTTTCTCGAAACCAAGCAGGTCTTCTCTTGAAGGGAGGAGCCTCAAGTAGTTCTTCAGCTGGTGCATTCGGAATTTGAGGCTCATCTTCTTCTTCCTCCCTCTGAAATTCTAAATGAGGAGAGTCTAGAATTTCGGAAGGAGATTCTTCTGTATCTTTTGGAAGCTCTTTTGATTGGCAGAACACAACTTCCTCATGGAATATCACATCTCTACTGACTTCAATGTACCTTTGTTTGGGAACATAGATGCGGTAAGCTGTCGAGCTTTCACTGTAACCAACAAATGTACCTTTTTTTTTTCTGGAAGGCTCTAGCTTAGATCTCTTTTCTTTTGGCACATGAATATATACAAGAGTGCCAAAAATCCTCATGTAGTCAACTGCGGGTTTCTTGCCTGTGAATACTTCTTCTGGAGTCTTTTCCCCCAAGATGGCATGAGGGCTTCTATTTTGAATGTAAACATCAGTACAAGCAGCCTCAGCCCACAGAGATAAAAGGAAGATCGAGGTCACACAACATAGCTTTGGTAGCTTCACATATCGTTTTATTCTTCCTTTCTGCAACTCCGTTCTGTTGAGGGTTGTATGGCACTGTTAACTCCCTCTTGATTCTTGCTTCTCGGCAAAAATCATCAAACTCACCTCCGTTGTCTGACCTCAAGATACAAATGTGTCTCACTGTCTGGTTTTCAATTAGAGCTTTGAACTCCTTGAACTTGTCAAAAGTTAGGTGCATATGGAAAGGGAGAGGATTGCCCAATGAGTTTTGAATGGAAGCAATCAACTCAACAATGCATGTGTTGAATATGTTGTTGGCAAAAGCAGTCAGCAAGAAGACTCCTAATGTGGACAGGTAAGATGCACGACTTTTATTACTAAACAATGTTTAGATGCAAGGCCTTCCCAAGGAGGAACAAGTTGGAAGACAAGCGTAAGGAATGCATCTAAATTATCTACAATGAGGTATTGAAAGCACACAAATTGTTTGATCATGTTGATAGGAAAATACTTGCTAGCAGGGATGTTGTTTTTGATGAACTTGCAGATTCAACAATGTGGGAGACATGCATCGAGGACAATAGTACTAAGCTTCCATTGGGGTCTTCAGGGGTTGTTGCACAAAAGGCAATGCTTACCTATAGGAGAAAGGGGAAAGAGGTGGCAAGCGAGAAGTTGGATGAAAAGGTGCTACAAGAAGAGGGAGAAGATGTAATGACCTTGAATAACAGCAAGATTGAAGCCCCAAGTCTACTACATAAGTGAGAGAGAGGATTGCCTCTCCATAACACCTAAGAAGGCCACTACCCAGTGATATCAAAGACTGAGAAGTAGACTAAAAGAACTTGATCGTCCAAGTTGTAGCAAACCTGTGAGAAAAAACGAAGGGGGACCTCCTCAAGAGTAAGAGGAGGATAGAAAAGAGGGAAGAAATCAAAGGAAACCTAAGGCTTCAGTTGTGTCCACAGTGAAAGGAGGAGGAAAATGCGAAGGATGATGCCTATTATAATGCAAATAAATGTTAGATAATAAAACCAATCGACCCCTAAATCAATGGAGCTCAGGACTTTCGATTCCCCCAAATTCTGGGTTTAAATCCCAACATCTTGCACATATTGACATGAGCTCCACAAGTATTGGCAGAAAACAACCCTCTATTACACTTGGTTGTGGGTATCAAAGCTGGTACCACTGGTTGTACCTGTGGAAAGGATGATCAATCAAGTGTATCAAGGGCTTAGAAATGGAAATTAAAATATTTCAAATGGCTGATTTAATCATAATATTTTGGTGAAAGGCAAAACAGGAGCAGACAACCCAAAGTGAAACATGGATCTTCAACAAACAAAGGCATAAATTGAGGCCAAAATTGGACAGGTGAATCCCAGGAGTGGCCAGAGTTCATTAGGAGTGTCCATGAGTGGTCAAATTTGATTAATAGTGATTAAAGTGGGGCCCAATAGGCAATTAACTTTTGATCTGCTCATGAATTCAAAAAATTAACCAAGAGGGGTATTGAAGCTAAAGTAGTGTACCCCTGGAGTTTTCTATTAGGGCCATGGGAAGAGATGTTTAGGAGTGCACTCAAGTGTGAAGACTAGGAGTCCTTTGTATTGTCCTAGAGTAGGTGGCACAGAAATGGTGAAATTCAAATTATATATGTTACAATATATCTTTTGCAGTGTGCACTCTGTTCATTGTAAATGTACGTTTCATTGGAGATATTAGTTATTACTAAATGCGCTATCTTGGTTATATTTGATTGTCTATTATCATCAGTACTAATGACAATGCTTTGGTTGTCTTTGGACATTATTTCATATTACCCCTAAATACAAAGGAATGCCTCCTACCAACCCCTGCATGCCCTCAGTACTTGGGAACTTAATGGGGATGTCCCCTACAGAAACATAATGCTCCCAGTACTTGGAGGTACCCCAAGATGCTCTCTACAGGGGCACTCGATTCATAAAAATACTTCAATTAAATACAGTAGAAAACGTTTTTCTTTTTGCTTTAAAGCAAGGTAAAGGTCCCACCGCCATCACCTTGCCTTTTGTTCTCTTTATAAACCTCTCAAACCCTATTTTTTGCTGTTTCTCACCTACGATACACTAGTTTGAGTGCAGTAACAGGCTTCAGTTTGGATTTTTGTGGACAACAAACCTTCAATGGCAGAAAGGTGGGGACAACAGTCTTTTTCTTCCATATTCCTAGTGAATTTAAGGTCCGCGAGGCATTCTTTCTGGGAAACTTGGAGAAGCATTGATGTTTTTTCATTTATTTAGCTGGAAAAGTTAGAACATCAGCTAGGTTTGAACTAGGGGCCTGCTGTCTTCACATTCCCATGGATGACATTGAGCATTACTGGTGGCTTGAGCCTTGTTCCATTTCTCTTTTCGTTATTTTTTCTATGAAGTGTATCTTTTTATTTCATTTTGGTTTGAGCATTTGATGAATTTACAATGAGAAATATTGTTTTTCCCTGATTTTGAATACCAATTTCCAATTTCTGTGTAATAGCTAGTTGGATCATCATCTCACTGCTTTAATTGTATAAATTTATTGTTAATTCTGCGGAAAAGATCTCTATTACTTTTTATATCTTGACTTTTTTTAATATATTTATATTTGAAATCCTTTTTATATTTTATATGTATTATATATTTTGACTACGTCGGGGGCCCTGATAAACCTTGTGACGTTACTAAAATTTGCAAGGTCTTTTTACATGTCCCCAAGGTGCATACCTGTGTCCCTACATGACTGAAACATGCTGAACATTGCATTAACTGGTATCCTGTTGATATCAGTATAATTTTCTTTCTCCCTTACTAATGTAATGTCCACACAGAAGATATGATATCTTGCATTGCAAATTGATAATGAGTAACTTGTCCAGCCTTGGCTATGCTGTCATTTTTGTTATTCTCAACCTGCATTTGAACTTTAATAGATTCATTCCTTGATCATGATTTCAGATGATTATGGAGCGGAAGTTTCAGCCAGTCATTGTTTTCAGTTTTAGCCGCCGTGAGTGTGAACAGCATGCCATGTCCATGTCTAAGCTTGACTTTAATTCCGAGGAAGAGAAACAAGATGTGGAACATGTTTTTCAAAATGCAATACTATGCCTTGATGAGGAAGACAGAAATCTTCCTGCTGTTCAACTAATGCTCCCATTGCTTAAAAGAGGCATTGCAGTACATCACTCAGGTCTTCTTCCCATCATTAAGGAGCTGGTGGAGCTTCTCTTTCAAGAAGGTCTTATAAAAGCCCTCTTTGCTACAGAAACGGTGAGTTTAAATATTCTAGGCTTATTATTTCACATTTAAATTTAATAGGTGCGTATGCTGTGCTTTGTATTATCATTCTGCATAGGAACTAAGGAATCATCCATCTGGTTCTAAAACTTGTAAGGAGACTTGAGCTACCAGATACATGTCACATGTCAACTACAACTGTGGTGAATATTAAGTAACGGATCACTTGTTAGCATCTTTAATAGTTACTGGTGGTCTTGTATACTTGTACTAAGATTGGGATCAATTGTTTTGTGTGCTTGATTGTGCAGTTTGCTATGGGCCTGAATATGCCTGCAAAGACTGTCGTTTTTACAGCACTCAGAAAATTTGATGGGGACAGCCATCGTTGGATGGCTTCTGGTGAATATATTCAGGTAATTATCAAGTTCATGTTAAAATATCTTCAAGGTATTTGGTAAAGAAGGGCTATTTATTAGAACATTTCTGAAGGTAGGCATCAAAGATTTTACTTGTAGGTCCTTTCGTTATATCCTTTTTTGTAATTTTTTAAATTTTAATAATCATTAGTGTGTTTCTGGATTGCATCATAGAGTCTGGGTGTACTACCAAATAATTGCAGTTTCTATTTTATGAAACATCAACAGATGAGTGGTAGAGCTGGACGGCGGGGAAAAGATGGACGTGGCATTTGTATTATTATGATTGATGAACAGGTACAAGTGCTGTTGTCTTATAGTCCAAATATTCATTCTAATGCTAATATTTAATTGTTAGCATTTATGTTTGCAATCTTCCTTTCAGAGGAAAGCTGTAGGGACAAATATATTGCATGAGCATTTTTTTTACAAAGGAAACCTTGCAGGATCCCCTCTCTTCTCTGGAATATCTGGATGGAGGGTGGCTCAAGTGTCAGCCACTATTGTGGCTGGCACTTGAGGGAGATAGTCAGGCTCGAACAAGGAACCTAATGGCTAACTCTTCCCTGAAACTGCCCGTTCGTATGGTTCATCTCAACTATGGCCTCTAATCATCAACATAGTTGAGATGAACCATACGATCGTATTTGTTTTAGCTTTTCAATGGTTAAAGTAACTTTGTACATATCACTGACAGCATTATCAAATTGATTCTATACTTCCATACTATATGGAGTTTTACAGGTAGACTATAAGGTTCGAAACTTTGATACAACTGCTAATCATTAGTCAGTGGTCAAGATCATTAGTATTAAGATTTGTTTACAAATTCCTCTATCTGTTAAGTCTATCTCGTTGAATGAAGTGCCTCCTTTGGGCTATTATTTAAACACGGCACAGTTACAAGATCCTTCAAAATCCAGTGCTGAAGTAACAGCTGCACCTGTTCACAGGGCCCTCATTGGATCCAGTTCCACTTCATGGTGGATTTTCAAGGATGACAGTTCGAGGGCAAATGCTATGATAGGATGCTATCAGCTAGGTTTGGTCTATGACAGATTCCAATCCAAACTGAGAAATACAAAATCAGAAGTGCCAAGTAGCAAACGAGAGCCCTAAAAGAAGCGATGCAGATTCCAATTGCAAAATCAATTAGAAATCCAGACAAACCTTTTGAGTTGGGATACATGCCAATTCTGATCACATATGATTCTTCAGGGTGGAGAATAACATATTTATGACAATATCATACTGAAGGTTGATTCTTCCAAGCCCATAACGAAAGAATAAACCATAGTTATTAGAACTGGACTGGTCGTTGAACTGGTCAAGTCCGAAAATATGAACCGGACTGTTCGTTGAACTGGTCAAGTCCGAAAATATGAACCGGACCAAAACTGGAAAAAAACCCCTCGACCAAAAAATACATAAAATATTCAAATTTTGAAAAAAAAACATATATATTTATGTGCATCCATATGTATCCAAACCATTATATACAAATATGCAAAGTTTCTCATGTATATAGCAAGTGAGGGTGTATATAACTAAAATAGCATCGAGTGCAATCCATATCTGACCCAAAATACATAATCAAACTTCAAAGAGGCTCTAAATGGTCCGTAGACAACAAATAACAACATATCATCATAATCATTTCCCATATTGGGATCCTATTCATCAATGGCTGAGCTTATCCAGCATGTACATTCATGCTGGATACGCGAGCTGGGCGTGGGTCCCCTGCCCCTTAACCCTGCCCGTTAACCGAATCCATTAACTTGAGTCTCGGAAGTTTTTGAAATTTTCCGGTGGTCATTTAATGTAACCTGTCCTACTGGCCGCACTGGCCGCCCATCCTCTCCGTCGTCATGTCCCGAGCAACTACGCTGAGGCATATCAGTTGAATTGTCGAGCGTGCTGAGGCAGAGAATTGTCCGAGTGAGCTGAGACAAATCAGTTGTATTGTTGCAGCAGATTAGAGGAACCTCCATTGACCATTCTAAGAGCAGCCCAATTCTTTACATAGCTATTGTTGCAGACGATTTCAAAGTAGGCCGCTTGATTGTGGCTGGTGCTAAGACGTGACACCTAGTCCAAGCAATGCAGTCAAACACTTTCCAATATAGGGCACCATCATCTACGAAATCTCAAAATAGGGCACAATCATCTGCAAAATCTCAGACGGTTGTCCCAACTGCTTTTGTTGCAAGAGATCTGGTGCATGCGAAGCCAACCCCCGTAGTGCAAAAGCCAGCCATGAAACAATCATCTAACAATTCTCAGTCTGCAAGCTTGAAGCTTCATGATGATGAAGCTAAGCGACTAAAGTATTTAACTTTTGGATCGGATTCGGATGATGATGATGATTCTTTTCCTGCCAAAAATTCCTGGAGCACAATGGAGTAATGTTCCCCTTGTAAAGCATCTTGATTCCATGAGGGTGGTACGGGGGAGGGAACATTACTCCATTGTGCTCCAAGGTTGCCCACTTACCCTCTTCTTTGACAACCTTTTTTAGTTCAGGCTTTGCAAATGGAGCTTTTGCAACTGAAGCCCTTGGGAAAGGACGAGTGCTTTTAGCCTTCATGCACTGAGCAAGAGGAACGTCATCAATGGCATCCTTACTATGTTCATCGGTGTCTTTCCTAACATCGTCTTCTGTTTTCACTTTGGCCGCAGGCAATACCACTGATATCCTCGGTTTTTTGCTGGTAGATTTGCTCAGACTGCTATCTGAAGGCCTCTTTTTGGAATTCGTTTCAATGTTTACATACCCAGTTTTCGATTTATCTGGTTTGGACCTTAATATTAAAGGCTTATGGTCTTCAGAGTCGTCGCTATCAACTGGCAAATCTTCGCTGAGTGAGTTTGTCAAATTATTGACCTGAAACCCATCACACAACTGCCTATCATCGTCTGAATCATCATCAGAATCAGGTCCAAAAACTAAATACATTAGTCGCTTAGCTTCATCCTCTATAAACTTCAAGCTTGCCAACGAAAGATCGTTAGATGATTGTTTCATGGCGGGCTTTTGCACTTCGGGGGTTGGCTTCTCATGCACTGGATTTCTTGCAACAGAAGCAAAATTTTTGGCAGGAAAAGAATCATCATCATCATTCGAATCCGATCCAAAAGTTAAATACTTTAGTCGCTTAGCTTCATCATCATGAAGCTTCAAGCTTGCAGACTGAGAATTGTTAGATGATTGTTTCATGGCTGGCTTTTGCACTACGGGGGTTGGCTTCGCATGCACTAGATCTCTTGCAACACAAGCAGTTGGGACAGCCATCTAAGATTTTGCAGATGATGGTGCCCTATTTTGAGATTTAGCAGATGATGGTGCCCTATATTGGAAAGTGTTTGACTGCATTGCTTGGACTAGGTGTCACGTCTTAGCGCCAGCCACAATCAAGCGGCCTACTTTGAAATCGTCTGCAACAATAGCTATGTAAAGAATTGAGCTGCTCTTAGAATGGTCAATGGAGGTTCCTCTAATCTGCTGCAACAATACAACTGATTTGTCTCAGCTCACTCGGACAATTCTCTGCCTCAGCACGCTCGACAATTCAACTGATATGCATCAGCGTAGTTGCTCGGGACATGACGACGGAGAGGATGGGCGGCTAGTAGGACAGGTTACATTAAATGACTTCCGGAAAATTTCAAAAACTTCCGAGACTCAAATTAATGGATTCGGTTAACGGGCAGGGGACCCACGCCCAGCTCCCGTATCCAGCATTAACGTACATGCTGGATAAGCTCAGCCTTCATCAATAGCGTGCTTTGCTCCCCTCCTCTAGGCTCTTGACCTTGCATCTATCTCGAATCTTGAAGTTGATCCTCCAAGGACATTAGTCAACACCCTGCAATTTTTGATGAAACTTCCTAATCCAAGCATTAAAATTTGGTAGAAAAAGCTTCCCATGCTTACTAAGTGATTTTGCTTGAATTAACGGTACATTTTTATTAAGGTAATGACAGAGGAGTTCAACAAATAGCACCAACAGATAGCACCACCAACTTCAAGGTACATAGAAGGGTTGATGTGCTTGATTAAATGTTAATCCCATACCCTCATACATGATAGAATCCAGTGGAAAGTTGCAATCTTGCGATCTTGAAAATTGTCAAGTTTTTTGAATTCTGAATGGGATCTAAATTCTACTTTTTTGCATATGACGTCCAATGAGGTTGGAACCACTCTCAAACATCCCGAAACAATTAATGGTAATGTTAAAGATTTAAGTGTTTTTTTAACAGAAAAAGGAAAAAAGTATATTAAAAAAGAGGCTGTGCACAGCCATACATTACAAAACAAGGGGAATTCTGATATCCAGAGAGATATGAGAAGAGACTTCTACAAAAACAGCTAGAGAAATAGGATTCTTTCTGAGATTCCTGACATATTTCTTATTTGGACGAATTGCTGGTTCAAAAAGATACAGAAAAACATTTGAAAAGTACTGGGAGGGTTACACTTTTTTGCCTGGCTGCCCTACAGGTTGAGTAACAGAAACTTCTTCCATGGGGTGAGCCTCGTCACCTGGAGATTCCTGGCAGTGACTGCATTGGTTCATTTTTGCGAGCTTTAAGACCTCTTCTTTGATGATGTCCACCGTCCCCATCAATTCTTTTAAGTCCCAGTTGTGGTCGTCTATGTGTGAATCATGGCAACCAATTTGGTTTGACATATACTTGACATCGAAAGCCGTTTCTTGTACTGTCTCCATTCAAATAATTGCATAGCAGGAAAATTCCATCGATCCTACTAGTTCCCTAGGTTGGGTGGAAACATTGGGAAGTTAATAAGGGAGCAAATAAATGGCGTTTAGACATTAGAAGGAATAAATATTTATTTAATGGAGTTAATTAAATGAATGCAAGTGAAAAATGAAATGGCTATGGAGAATGGAGACACATGGAGACTATGGGGCCCACTCAAGCTAGAATTCCTATGTTAAATGGCATCCTCCTCTTGCAATCTCGAATCTATGGGAAGCCTACTGTTTTTGGATGGATTATAAGGTTAATATACTTGTCCATATACTTCATAGGTCGAATTTGGGATGAATTGTAACTTACATGAGGAGAGGAAGAGCCAAATGGTAGTTTCATGGACATTTGGCTAGATTTTCCTTACATTTATGACATCTATGACACCAATGATGGAGATTCTATGACAGTTATGACACAAGTCAGATCTGAAGGCTGACATTTGACATATTTGACATGTCAGGCTTGAATAGAGCATCTTAGAGGGCGCTCATGGGAGTTGGAGAATGTAATATCCCAAATACTGATATTCTCTAATGGTCTATGATAGTGCTAACTCGCACACTCAATCTCATACAAATTTGCAAAATAACTGTGCATGCAAACTTGCCATGCAAAAATGCCCTAAAATATAGCTGAATTAGGGTTAGGGTTTTGCAGAGAGAGATTAACACTTACCATTGATATTCGGGCTGGTAATGACTCTAGAGATAGCTACATGCATAAGGATCCGGATGGGTGGTCTTAATAATGCTCTTTTCCTCCGGTGTTACCGCCTCGTAGTACCGTAAAAACCATCTAGATTGAAGGTGACGTTTTTGTAGGAGGAGAGGTCCGTTCGGGTTGAAACTTTCTGAGCTTGTGCGTCTGCTGATGTCGGAGAGATGGTCTGGCACATGCGGAGGTTTGGTTGCTTCCAAGTGCCCTAGCAAATTGATTGGCAGTTCTGCTGCTCACGCCCCAACTGATCTGTTTGGCTGATAGCTGCTCCAGGTGAGCAAACTGATGGTTGATAATCTTTGCATACCGTAGGATAGGCCTACTGAGAAAGAGGAAGCTGACATGCAGAGGAAACACTGGGTTTTGTGGTCTCAATGAATCCTTCTATGTTTTCCCTGCTACTTCTGGCTGCAAAACGCGGATCTGTTAATAATCCTTCGGAATGTGCTGGATCTCTGAATACTGTAGTATATGATGGATGCAATGGATAAACCTGGATGATCTATCCCAATAAGAGACTAGGGCACATATCTCACTGTCAAACCCTCGCTAGCTGAAGACACCGTCTCCAACCCCAACTGCTGCAACAACACGCTATGTTGTTGCTCGAAACTCCAAAATCAATCAACAATAACAATAGATATCTCCTTTAGTCCCATAACCCTTCTTAAATAGATCTTCGTATGCTTTTAGGGTTTATGCTTCACTTTTGCATGCATGCAATTCTAATTTGATGTTGACTTTAATACTAACTAAACGAGGCCTGCATGCTTCGCATGCTTTAGAATACGAACTCTGATGGACTTCTTCTACACTTATGACTTAATAATACTGAATTGATGTACCTTTCTGCTCCTAGTGCTATTAGTTCTCAGTTATTCCCTTTTATAAAAAACGGAACATTACAGTTCTCCCTCGCCAAAGATTACTTGTCCTCAAGCAATGCCAACGCAACTCCACAATCAATCAAACTGAACCAACTGAATCTTGGGATGATCCCAGGGTCCCAAGTTATCCTAGGAGATCCATAGCACGCTCTGCTCAAAGCACTACACTGCACGGTACCATCACAAAATGTCCCACGGAAGCCTCCTATAAGTAGAGTGACTAACCACGGTATAAACGAGGTACCATCACAAGAGACCTCCTGAAAGCATCCTCTAGCATTCACTAAACTGCTAGTCACTAGAATACCAGGGTCCCAATTCAATTTGAGAATTGCAGAGGTCAAAATGCATCCTCCGCTACCCTGTGTAGTATCAACACCAGGAGCATGCTGTGGACTCCCAAGTAACACCATCAGTAAACACTGTATCCGTCCCTCATAAGGTCTCCCACTTGGATCCCAATGCAAACTTGTGCATCTTTCATCCCAAATATCCGAAGGCTCTTGTGGGACTATACCCTTGGCTAGGAATATCTTCCCAAGAATTGCCCACTCAATAGGACACACACTTTTAATCTCTCTCCAATCCAAACCTCGAAAAGGACCTTGTCCATTAGCACCATCACAAGGAATAATCCTACTAAGCTGACATTCTGCCCTTCTGATTTCAACTAGAATGCTCATATATTGTTGCCAATTTCTCAATCCTGGCCAACCTGTAAAAACCATCTTCCTTTATGCAAATGTGGACTCAAGCTACTTCAAGCCTTATTTATGTACTCCTGAAGAGGACTGCTTTGAAATGCAATAGTATGTTTCTTTTGCTTCCTCGTCAAGGAATCTAATTGCTCTTCGATACTAGAAAACCTTACCGCTGACTTGGTACATACAACTCGAAGAGCTGTAAGCCCAACATCTCGTTGTAATATGGTGTCTCGAAGTATATTGGTCCTCTCTTTCATTGCTAGAATGCGTTCTTTAACATGCTCAATCTTTTGTCGATGACTATCATCTAGAAGCTCTATCTGATGCTTATATAAACTCTCTCTAACCTCCATGTCTGCCCATTGTCTCGACTGTTGTGCTCATTGCCTTGCACCTCATGTATCTCGCATGTCATAACTGTCTGGACTCTTGTTGTAAGTGATGAAGAGTGTACCAACTCCAACCCATCACACGGCTTGTCCACAATCTGACTATAGGATGTGCTGGTGTCGCTAGACTCGCAGCATGGATCTAATGCTATCTCCTCATGCACATCCTCATCATGTACTGTTATCCTCTGAAACTTTGAAATAAATGCATCTGCACTACTAGTCTGCTTGAGCTGTGCCAACTTTCTAAAGTGTACCTTAGGGTCCTTCTGATCAAATCGCTCGATGAGCCTCTATGTAAAATCTGGGTACGATGTGATGGTATTGTGACCCAGTGTCACTAACTCGTGGTACCACCACTCATGGGCATCTCCATCCAAATGCAAAGTAGCCAATTTAATGGCATCTGTTTCAATCTTGGGGTTGAGTTGGAAGTATGTATCCAACTTCTGCACCCAATTCCGGGCTGGGCCACCTCGGGTGCCCTCAAAGGTAGGGATAGTCAGTTTCCCTACGGTGTGCTGTAACTCATAGTTCTGGGTGAATGGCCTATTGTAAGCTCTGGGTTTGTTCTTACTTTTAAAGTGGCAGATGTCAGTGACGGTCATGGTTGAATGGAAGTCATCTCCTAAAGCTCTATACTCTCTCAGATAGGCACTCATTGATTCTTCTGGTTCTACTTGCTAGAAGCACTATAGCTGGACAATCTAAGAATTGAGGCATGGTAGGTCGGGAAGGCTTGTTGTATATATGGGGATGGCTTTGCATGTTGGTATGTAAGTGCTCCCTACTACTGTTGGTGGATACCCTATCACTATTGGGAAACAAGGGACTGTGTGAGGTGGGCCCATTTTTCTCTGGCATTTGCCTGAAGGTACTCATCATTTCTTTTTGCCCCGTAGTGAGTTCTTTTATGGCTGATATGAGACTATCGAAAGCTGTTTTATCATCCTCGACCATTGTTTCTTTGTCCTCTCGAAACTGATACTCTCTGTCCCCCAACTCTATGTCCTCTAACTCCTCTTCTCCTCTATCGCTGTCTCTACACCTCTGTCTCCGGTAAGTAATGTTGTATGGGTCTTTTGAATTCATTTATAATTTCGCATGCCCACAACTGGCAAGGAAAATAGCTTTGATACCACTGTAATATCCCAAATACTGATATTCTTTAATGTTCGATGATAGTGCTGACTGACACACTCAATCTCATACAAATTTGCATAATAACTGTGCATGCAAACTCGCCATGCAAAAATGCCCTAAAATATAGATGAATTATCGTTACGGTTTTGCAAAGAGAAAATAACACTTACCACTGATATTTGGGCTGATAATGACTCCAGAGTTAGCTACATGCATAAGGATCCGGATGGGTGGTCTAATAATGCTCTTTTCCTTCGGTGTTACCGCCTCGCAGTACCGTAAAAACCCTCCAGACTGAAGGTGACTTTTTGTAGGAGGAGAGATCCGTTCGGGCTGAAACTTTTTGAGCTTGTCCGTCTGCTGATGCCAGAGAGATGGTCTGGCACATGCAGAGGTTTGGCTGCCTCTAAGTGCCCTAGCAAATTGATTGGCAGTTCTGTTGCTCACGCCCCAACTGATCTGTTTGGCTGATAGCTGCTCCAGGTGAGCAAATTGATGGTTGCTGATAATCACTGCATATCGTAGGATAGGCCTGCTGAGAAAGAGGAAGCTGACATGCAGAGGAAAGACTGGGTTTTGTGGTCCCAGCGAATCCTTCTATGTTTTCCCTGCTACTTTCGGCTGCAAAATGCGGATCTACTAATAACCCTTCGGAATGTGCTGGATCTCCGAATGCTGTAGTATATGATGGATTGAATGGATAAACTTGGATGATCTATCCCAATAAGAGACTAGGGTAGATATCTCACTGCTGAACCCTCGCTAGCTGAAGACACCGTCTCCAACCCCAACTGTCGCCGCTGCACGTTGTGATGCTACTCGAAACTCCAAAATCAATCAACAATAACAATAGATATCTCCTTTAGTCCCATAACCCTTCTTAAATAGATCTTCGTATGCTTTTAGGGTTTGCATGTCATTTTTAGGGTTTTATGCTTCACTTTTACATGCGTGCAATTCTAATTTGATGTTGACTTTAATACTAACTAAACAAGGCCTACATGCTTCACATGCTTTAGAATATGAACTTTGATGGCCTTCTTTCGACATTGATGACTTAATAATACTGAATTGATGTACCTTTCTGCTCCTAGTGCTATTAGTCCTCAGTTATTCCCTTCTATTAAAAATGGAACATTACAGAGAAGGCCAAGAGGCTCCTACTCGAATTTGGGAGAAGAGAGAAGGTGAAGAGAGAGGCCACATGGCATAGCATGAGTAGCCATACCAATTCGACTTGGCTTTGGTTTATAGATGGATTTGGAACCTTAGAGACCAATAATGTTTATAAAATGTAGGGATAAACCATGCGAAGCCCCTTTTGATCATTTGTGAAAATTGTTATTGTGAAGAGAGAGAGCTAGTGGATGATGAGTTCATGCCTTAGCCAATTTCAAGGGTGAAAGATTCCCATCCTAGTTGGTGTTTGGAGAGGCCACTCAGGTCTTTCAAGGAGCTTCAATGGAGTCAAAATTTACAGGTGCAAGCTACAACAACTCGTGGACATATCAAGTTCGGCTTGTTCTTCCTTCCATCTCAGGTTTTCTCACCATATTTCAGCACTATAGAGTGAGGCGCACTTGGTGAGCTATTCATCTCTTTGAGGGAGCTTCTCTTGCTCCAGTATTTTGTATTCTGATATAAATGCTCTACTCTTTAAGTTCAGAAAGCTCTTAGGTCGAAAGGCCAAGAAATCTCATGTATTATTGCTCAATAATGAAGAAACAGTGCCATTTCCCCACTATCTTGTTGTAAACTCATGTAGTCTTGATGGATTCGAATGGATGTATAAACTATTGATGATTTATGAATGAATGGATTGTCGTTAAAGTATATTATGGGTTTCATGTTCAGTAACTGAGATATTGTGGCCATTGGGTCGAATTTCATAGCAATTGGAGCAAACTACACCTCATTTCCCCAAGGGTCCAAAACTACTTTTTTATATCTGATTGAAAGAAGTGATAACAACCATGGGAGGTTGATTGGTTATGCATATGAGTCTCTGATAATGTCTTCTACACATCCCCTGCTTCAATTTAAGAATTCGAGTGGGTTTCTGCACATTTGGGAAACCATTTCTACCACTTATCCCGGGGGGGATTTGAGCCCAAAATTGTCAGTAAAATCATCTATCTTGTTCAGAATTTAGTACAGACTTGCAGAAGTGATTGGAGGGTCATAATACATCCCCGAACATAATAATTAAGTTATTATATCGTTCATACATCTTCTCTGAAGATTTGGGAGCAATTAGTATGATTTGGAGACCAAGACGCTAAAACTAGTCGAGCCAAAATTGTGAAAAAATTGGAAAATTGGGCATTTTGGTAAAAATTTTAAAGAAGGGACATTACATTTCTCAGTTGTCGTTGATACCCACCACAACAATATCTGATAGCCTACGCAGGTGCTTCTTGATGTCGTCTTGGCCTGATGTAATACTGGCAAATCCTTCATCGATGCCCTTCTTTGCCATTGGAAGAGAGGAAACAGGTTCCGACCTGAGAGAGATACCTGCAATCAAACCCTAGAGATGCGCGACCACTTCGTCTTCGTTTAAGCTGGAGTGTGAATAATGGAATTGGGGATTTCCTTTAGACTTAACAATTCTTTCCATGTTGCTTGTGCGAACTGCCATTTTTGAACTCGCTGGTACTGAAGAGGAGTGTAGAGAGTTAATGTCGACCGAAAGTGGAAGCCACTTGTCGAGCTTATCGCCATGAGTCTTTTTGTTTTAAAATACGCGCCTTGTGAGTTCAATGAGGGGGGAGCCCAACCCTCCATCGAGAGTGGGTTAGGGAATGAAGTTGAAACACTTGTTTTGCCCATTGTAAACAATTGCACCTTGGGGACTTCTTGCACCAATGTTGGCTAGGTTGTCAGCGTAATCATTATTTTACTGAAGAATGTGGAAAAACAATACCTGAGGGGGTAGATTTAAGAGAAGAATCGTGTCATAATTTTTTTTGCATATGATGGAGCCTTTGTTATATCTAGATTGCATTTTTTGTATGACTTGTTGAGAGTTTCCAAAGGCTAATAATTTCGGTGTGGTTCCGTAATCGATCAATTCTAAACTGTGGATTAACGTCAACCACTCAGCGTCGTTGTTCGTTTTTGTTCCAAGACCCCAGGCAAAGGTTTTTTCTATTTTTCCACCAGGATCAAAGATGATCCCTCCCGCTCCTGCCTTACCTGGATTGCCTTTTGAGGCGTCATCAAAGAAGAGGGAGTGGCAATGTTGCTCCCCTCTCCTTCGTAGAAATGCCTTTGGCTTTTTCCTTATTTCCCGGATTTGATGAACCCAAAATCTTTTGGTTCGAGGGGAGCTCTGGTTAAGGATTCTTTTGCACCATCTGGATTCCTTAGTAGAAAGATCTTCGGAGGTAGGATAGTAGATACCTTTGGAAACCATTCTTTCAAACAGCATGTTAATCACTTTATATGCTACTCCAAGGGACTCGACTTTTTTATCATCAAAGATTAGTCTATTCTGTGCAAGCCAAATTTGCCAGCATGTTACAAATTTAAGTTACCATTTAATATTATTGATGCTTACTAGGTTCTAGACTATAGAGTTTACCTTTTTATATATTTATTTTTAAAAATTTCATGTTCCGTACAAAACTGGTTGGTTTTGTACAAAACTGGTTGGTTCCGTACAAAACCAGGCGGTCTATGCTTAAGGTTGGTTTCTTATGGAATTGACATTTTCGTTAAACAATAGTTAACCGAATCGGAAAACACGCCCAAAACTGATTGGACCAGCCAGTTTTTTGGTTCCAGTCCAATTTTGATAAACTGGAATAAACCTTTTGTACAATTTGACCAAAATGTAAACACTCTCTTATATTGACTGTTTAATATTTTTCATATTCAGCTTTTTCATGAATTTAAACATTTTACTAGAACCACAAAACACTGCCATAAACTTGCTTTCTTTTTGGACTGAGTTGGAGCTTGTTGCACTCTTCTTCTTTGTCAAAGATGGATTAATCATTCAATAATTTGTTCATGTGTTTGAACCACAACATCCTCAGTTCCATTTTTGACACTCAATTTGGTAGAATATAACATGAGAAAATGTGTAATATGGTCACTTTATTAGTGACATGTGGCCAATGTAATATTATAATGCTGATATTAGGGGTTAGGTGGTTAAACCACCATAATTTAGGGTTCTATGTGATGATGTATTGAGAGATGATTAGATGAGAGGTTTGAGAGTGGTATATGTATATTGGGTATCCTACCTCAGGCTCCTAAAGATGTACTTTAAATATATGTGACATTTGTTATTCTATCAATTGTATTTGTGGTGTTTTTCTCACAGCTATATATGCACTTGTACAAAATGTAGAACTGGTGGGCGATGTACTTTGTTTAAAGAATGCTTTGAAGTCAAATTCAGAAAACAAGCTTTTAGATTGCTAAATGGATGAGTATGAGATGTTTGCTTCAACATGTCTTCATGTTGCTGTAGAACACACACACAAAAATGAAGATATTATATACAAGAGAAAAGCACAAGGATGGCTTGGAGAGGCATCCAATACAAAAGGGGTTATTACAGTGGTGAAGAACGTCCTACCTAGATGGATCAAGACATGTGAGGTTGCTTAGGATTGAGAGCGATAAAGATATTATTGGAAGGATGACCCATGTAGGGAAAGGATGTTCGATTATTGAGGTGATGAAGTGGCTATTGTGAGGATGACGTACATCGAAAGAGGACAGCTTGCTAGGATGTCCCACCATGGATGTGAGGAGAGGATATCACTAGGACATGCTTTTACAAGGATTGTACCCACACTATGAGATTAATAAAAACCTACAGTTTTCTAACCTAACGATAGTACATCTATTCTAACAAACACTAAATCAATTAAATAAACTTTCATGGGTATTGGATGATACGAGAAAGAAACCTTTTATTCCATATTCTTTGTGCCTATAAGCTTGATTATACCATAATGTAAAGAAATGAAAAATGGAAGCAATATAGAAATATGCTAAACTCAAACACACAACGAATGAAAGCAACAATGTATTCACACATAGAGGAAAAGCTCCTATGAGAATGAGCAAGACACGAATTCTCAAAAATTGTGTGGGTATCCAAGCCTCTCACAAAGTATCCTATTGAATCAATCTACTATTAGATGAACTCTTGATGTGGTTAATCAAAAGTTACATTATGTGCAAAATGTATGGAAGCACAATTGGAAGAGATGATTTTATGGGCCAAATAACAAAGATGAATGCATATGCCGAAGCTAGGGTTATGTTATATAATAATAACGACAACAACAACAACAATTATTAATCACTAAGGGTCATAACCCTTCAATCCCGTGATCGACCAATAAGTATTTTTACCATCATGAAACCACTTGTAAGTCATCACATTCATTATTACAAATATATATTTTATCTTATATGGATTTATGGATTTCCTTCCCCCACGCTATTTGGATTCAATATTTTCTTAGTTATCAAACAAGTTTGCTTGTAATAGTGGTATAAGAGCTTTGTTTTATCCTGGCCACCTTTATCTAACCCTATATGATCCTAATGTTTGGCCATGTTAGCTTTTAAGGTGACTCTACAAGTGTTTACAACATGCTCAAGAGTGTTCATGTAATGTGGGCTACATGGTGTGCTGGTTACCCTTGCTTATACTATGATAGACATACATATTGAAGATATCTTACTTGTTGATTGCTAGAACTTGTCTTAATGATTATGTGGCTTTCTTTCTTGGAGCATTGGAGACCTAGAGAGCATGATGACATTCTTCATGATCCACACATGGAGAGTGTATTGCGTGCTTGGAGGATGATTCACTTTGAAGGAGCGTTGGGCTTCTTGGAAGAAGGCGTTGATCTCTAGATGGCATGTTGACACTTTGTTGCTTGCACAGAGCTTTTATGTGACTTGAGAATGCTTGGGTCAAGGAGTGATCATCATGTAGGTGTGGTGGAGCTGAAGGTACAAGTGGCTTAGGTGGTAGGGTTTGAGCGTTGGATGCCTTTGGAGGCACATTGGATTTTGCTTGAGTAGCTTTCAACATTGGAACCTTGCTTGGAGTTTGACATGTGTCACCTAGAGTTCGAGCTCTCCACGTGGGTCTATCATGTGTAGTGTTAGGGTGCTTGTAGTGGACTAGGTCCAATTTGTATTGTTTGGCTCCCTCACCTTTTATATAAGTAAAGGGAAGAGAGGGTCTTTCGTTACTTGGACTTGTTCACTCAAGTAATCACACACTTGTGTTAGAGATGCAAGATATAGGGTGAACTTCTTTATGTGTATTTCCTCTCTTTGTTTTCAGGACTAGATTTCTTGTTTGAATTTCAAGGGAAGTTTAGGGTTTGGGTTTCACCCTAAGGAGACAAATTGAAATAAGAATAGGGTTTGGGAAAAACTCTAGAGGAGCAAAGGAAGCATTTTATCATGTAGCTCTTGTGAGAGAGGAAGATTAGGGTTCTGTGGTGTTTGGAAATCCTAGTACAAAATGGTGTGGTTGTTGTGGAGGGAGAGAGGTGAAGACGTTCTTGCACACTTATGGGATGCAAGTATATGTGCCAAGGAGAACATGCCGATGTTGATGCTAGCTTGTTGAGGATCTTTGGTGGAATAACCAGTTTTAGTTGAGAGTGATTCCTAGTTAGGAGTTGGTCCTTGGGGTTTTCTTATGGTTTCTCCACACACCAAGTGTTTCATCTGTCCAAATATTGTGTACTTTGAGGTTTTGAAGTTCAGTTTATGTTGTTCATGCTGATTTGATTTAATAGAGCTGAATTGGTTAAGTGATTTAACACATATCTAGATGCTAAAGCAGTATATTTACTGCTTCTATAGTCTGCTATAATAAAACATTTCAGAACTGTTATATCCTTGGAAAGTGTGCCCTAAGTGCTGTAGCTTTTGTTGATTT
>LPNX010863665.1:135753-217177 GCA_001517045.1 Pseudotsuga menziesii | reverse complement strand
AATTTCATAAGTAACTTCATGCCTTGCATAACCGGCTGAAGTGAAAGAAGAAGAAATTGTTCATTAAACCAGCTTGCTGTGAAACAAGGGTTTTCAACAGCTTTGTGTTATTGAAGTACACTTGAAATGTACTTATTTTTGTGGGCTTCCTTGTGAAATTGGGTTGAAGAGAAGTGAAATATTGCTGCTAAAATTCTTATTTCAGAATCAAACCTAACAGCATAAGTTCACTGGAAATAGTTTCGGGAAAATTCAAGGATGAGGTGAAATTTCTGAATTTGCAGTAAAGCAAGATTCTCGAAAATTATACACGTATTAGAGCTGGTTTGATTGAGATTTCTTTCTTGGTGAGAGAGAGTTGGGTCTTTTAGTTATTCCATGCCTGAGAGAGGAGTTTGACTTATTACAGGTTGATCGGGTGTAAAATCCTACTATGCTTGGGAGAAGTGCTTGAGCTTTATAAGGGTTGTTCTACTTAATTTGTAGCTAATTTTGTTTCGAGATGTGCTTATGAATTGTTGGGCTGACTACTCTTGTTCCATGCCTGGGAGAGGTGTTTGACTTATTACAGGTTGATCTGGTGTAAAAGCCTACTATGCGTGGGAGAAGTGCTTGAGCTTTATAAGGGTTGTTCTAGTTAATTTGTAGCTAATTTTGTTTCGAGATGTGCTTAAGAATTGTTGGGCTGATTACTCTTGGTCTGAGACGGTGTTTGTTAGGGCCATAATGTTAAAATTCCTCAACATATGGAAAAACATTCCGTCTGATTTCTAACTTACCTACTTAGGAAAACAGAAAACTGAAATCTCTAATACCATACGTAAGGTGTAATCATTACATTAAATTCATATCCTGAAAATGGTATGGTAAATATGGAACAAAATGTACATAAAACCTAGTCTAAACCATGCATTTTCTCAAAAGCAAAACCACAATCTGATTATTACTAGGAACTGAAACACATCAAGCTGAAGAAAGTAGCAGCAAACAAACAGATCTGAAACTCAAATCACGACACTGGTTATTGATATTGAAAATATGAACTATATTGAAAGCTTCAAACTCAAGCCTTCACCCACTGCTTCCTACTTTTAAAACTGAATGAAAATTATGTCCCTGCTTTCTCTCTTATAGATTGAGAAGAGTAGGTACAGTGAATCTCCACATATTCACAATAGTGCCTCATTTGGAGATGATCTGAGGCATGCAAGCATGCATCCTCCTTGAGATCTGTGCCTTAACTACGAGGTTGCACACACTTCACTAAATTGAGCTAGCTACATGTGCCTTTCCCAATTGATGCATGCAAACTTAAATTAGAAACTTAATGCATGCGCCCTTCCCAATTGATGATGCATGCAAACTTAAATTAGAAACTTAGTGCATGCAAATTCTAAACCAAAAATAGAATTGAACTGCTAAATATAAAAGGCATCTAAATTGGAAATAAACTAAGAATGTTGTATGCATGCATCCTCTATCTTTCTTTCTCTCCATAAATGCTCTTGTATTCTCATTATTGTTGTACAATTATCGAATGGGGAGGGTTCGCCTTGTTGCGGTACAAACTTGCACATTTGTCACATGTGCCTTCTCTATGTGCACCAGTCTTCTCTGCTTGTCGTTGACATAATGACACTTTGCCACACTTTTTTAGGTGCTAAAACTCCAACACCTAAACCTCATTCATTATTAGAATTTAGTACATTACTTATAGTTAGGTTGGCCTATAGTGTAGGATACACCATGCCCACTTTATTTCCTGTTTATAATAAAGAAGCTTTATTTGTATATGCATTTTGTCTTGTGTATTCGACGGTGTAAAAGGAGCTTGCCCCATCGAAAAGGCTTCTTATTCATTGACTTTATCGTTCTCAAGATGTGGATTTATTTTTTCTTATTCGTCGATAGGATACTTCAATCAACATCGAACCTTGATCTCATTGCGTTCACGTTCTTTTAATCCTCCATTAAGGATTGGCAGCGAGATCCAATGAAATGACATATACCTTAACGAGATTCGTCAAGCACAATGATTTGAGGGCTAAGATTTTGTGAGGGCGGACAGCCTACTGAAAGGTCTTTGTTAATCTTCCGTTTTTTTATTACTCATCCATAACTTCACATATGGATATGGATGATATAGATGCGGAGTTTCAAGTGGCCGCAATACTTTGGCGATCAAAGGTTTAAAGCGAATACTCTGGCGGATGAACACATATTCCTATCGACATTGTTCATCTGCCAGAGTAATGCAGATGTGCTAGTTTTATGGTATTTGGGATATTTGGCACCTAATATTTTGTATAAGAGATTATAGTTCTTGGTTTGGCTCCCTTTGAACAAGTCATCCTACCAATTTTGCTCTAAGTTTTTTTTTGGGAAGTTTTAAACACCTAAATTTCAGATTTCTAAGGTACTGAGGAAACATAGCAAAGTATGTTTTGTCAAAATTTCAGATTTTGGGTTGCTATACATTTCAAATTACATGTTACGGAAGATAGGGTTTTTGACTAGTCTTAAAACTAGTCTCAAACAAATGTTCTTGGTAAAACATTGATATTTGGATCTAGCATGCTCCAAGTTGAGCAGCACAATTTAGATTGGTTTTTGAAAGTAAACATCTCAAGGGAAAGACTTGGTGAAATCTACTTATGGAAAAGAAATATTAGATATTTTACATGCAATCAAAAAAGACAATATCTCATTGAGAGGATTTTTAAAGTCAAGGTATTCAATGACGACCATAAAGTACTTTTTGGAGCAAAGGTTTTTGTTAGAGGAGCAACAAAAATGGGTAGATAAAATGTAAGGGTTTGAATTTGAAATAATTTGCAAAAAAAGGAAGGAGAATGTTGTAGTAGATGTCCTTTCTAGAATAGAAGCATCTAGTTTATATTCCATTATGTCTTCAATTCTTATGTTTTTGGAAGAAGCTCGCTATAACTGCAATGATACAATGGTACTATACATAAAATACAATGCCTAAAAGAAGGGAAGAAATTGATGTAACATTAGGATAAGAAGAGAGATATCCTTTCGTAGAAGATAAAATATTTCAGTTGGAGTTGAAACAACAAATATTAAGAGTCTCACAACTTTTCCTTAGTGGGACATTTAAGGTTCCTTAAAACATTTCAAAGGATTAAAAAATGTTTTTTGGGGAAGGAATGAAGAAAGATATTCAAAAAATTGTAAGAGAATGTTAAGTGTGCTAGGGTTACTTTAACCCTTACACATGCCTAATCAAAGATGTGAAGTGATGTTAATGGACATGATTATAGATTTACCAAAACTAGAAGGTAAGGCCACCATTTTGCGGTCGTGGATAGACTCACAAAATACACATTTTTGTGGAATTCAAGTACATATACTACACGCCAAGTAGTAGAAGTGTTCATGAAGGAAATTCATAGACTTCATGGATTCCCTATTGTAATAGTAAGTTGTGTTTCAAAAAATCGCCCAGACCAGAATCAGAACTGTCGGTCTGACCGGCTAACACCTTGGGCGGTTCGAACTGGGCCAAAAATCAGACTGGAGACCGGTTTGGTAACGAATCGTTCCACCCGAGGTATTTACCGAACCGGTCGACCCGCGGTATGAATTGGTCAGTTCGTTACTGAACCGGTCTTAGCCGGCCGGGCCTGTAACCAACTAGTCGACCTCGTAACTAATTGAGCGGCCAGCTGGGAAATGCCTCCGCAGGGTAAACAACATTTAAAATTTGATTTTTAACTAACCCTAAAATGCATGCTAAGGCTATAAAAGAGACCCCCCTCCCGCCTATTTCACTCATAAGTTTATAACATCGATTACCTTTGTCGTGAGTGGTAACTTCACACTCAAGTTACCCCTTAACATTGATTGCAACTTTGCGAATTGTCATAAAAATGATCATTAGGAGCTATCAGAGATTATATGCATACTTACACCCAGTAGTTTATGTGGCTCTTTGCTTGGTAGTTACCTTATCCAAATCTTGTATCTATATTTTAAAGCATTATTGTTAACCATCATAATTCAAGAGAGCCAGTTCAATGAATAATTTGAGTATCCAAACTCCGTGAGAAAGAAAATGTAACAATCTGTTGGCATGCATTCAATTAGAATTTATTAGTGATAGATGTATCCTCTATGTTGATTCCTACCTCCAGTTCTTATATATTTCCCTTGACTATGAAAGAAGCATGTTAGGTTAGTAGGTAGACTTCTCAACATTAAGTGTAGATTCATAAACAATTAATTGCGATTTTCATGACATGCCTAGCTCACATGCTTTGGCTAGTATACCATATATATATGAGTAGACTTTGCATCTTATGTCTCTAATCATCTAATGGCTTGAAATCATATTTTGGAATGTTAAATTTATTTTGTGTCATTAAAATTGTAATTTTTTTGTATTATTTAATAGCTCGGTTCATTGAAGTCAAACCGCTCCGGTTCGTTCTCGGTTCTAGTTTCAGTCCGAGTTGACCCTTGATTGGTTCAACTCCCGGTTCCGAGTTTTAAAACCTTGATAGTAAGTGACAGAGATCTAGAATATTTTTGGAAGATCTATGGAAGATAAGGGGAACAACACTATCCATGAGTTTAACATATCATCCAAAATAGATGGTTAAACATAAATAGTTAACAAATGTTAAGAGGGATATCTTAATAGATATTCTTTAGATGATCAATCTCAATCGGTCAAGTGGCTTCCTCTAGCAGAATGGTGGTATTATACCACCTATCATACACCATCTAAGACACCTCCATTTGAAGCTCTTTATTGATATCTAGCTCCTAGTAACACATCATTTTTGTAGGACCATTCCAAAGTAAAGGTAGGAGACTCACATATGGAAAAGACTGAAGAAAACCTTCAAATGGCCCAAAATAGTATGAAACAAGTAGTAGATCAACATTAACGTGGAAGACAATTTGAGGTTGGGGATTGTGTATTTTTGAGCCTTTAACCTTATACAAAAACTACTCTCAAACATAAGAATAGTTAAAAACTAGCTCGAAAATTTTATGGACCCTACATCATAGTGTGATAGGTTGGAAGGTGTGTTTCCAATTTTATACCTTGGAAGTGCAGGATCTAAATGCTTTAAGAGGATGTCAAGCTTTGGGAGCATATTTAGAAAACTTACCAATTCAACACTGTTGGTATCTTGTGTGAAGGAGGAGACTAGATAAAATAGAATCATTCATGCTTTGTTGAAGGATCAATTGATCATCCACATTGTAGACAAGACCTACAAGTTAACACATGATGCTTTGGTTGGGTTATATTAGAGTTCTAGTGTTTGTAGATAGATGCTCCTAAGAAAAAAGCTTTCGACCATTTGCATGAGTAACATAGATACAATGGAGAGCTACCTAGCCATTGTTGAGAGATCAATTGGCTTCCATAGGGACAATTGGAGGATGAGGAGATGGTGTCTATTGCCTTGAATGGACTTGATCCATCTTGGAGGCCTTTTGTCGAAGGTATTCAAGCTTGTGAGCATTAAACTAATTATGAGAAGTTTTGGGTAACCTTTTTCAAGAAGATATTAGGTTGGAGTCTTGTTTAGTGCAACAAAATGAAGTAGAAGATGTAGCCATCGTTGTGAGGACGAGGAAGGGAAACAAGAAAGGACAAAAGGGTAAAATAGAAGATTCAAGTCCAAGAAAAGAAAGAGTCAAGTAAGGTGGAATGTTTTAGGTTTCACTAGTTGGGACATTATGCTAGCCAGCGTTTGGAGAAGAAGGTGAAGGCCTATTAGATATAGGTTGTAGCTGGAGCCTAGTATTGTAGCCAGAGGGGATGAGGCGTCATCCCAATTTGAGATCACCTTCTCTATGGTGACTTGTTAATCTTCTAACATTAAGTCAAGTGTTGGATAAAATGTGGACAATGGGGTGTGAGACAAATGACTTATGGCAAGAAACTCTTCAACAGGGTTCGGGGGAAGTTGGAGGAATGAGTGTGGAGTTGGATGATAATGCTACTTATCTTGGGATTGAGCTCCTTTTCCTTCTAGATACCATCATGTGATGTTCTTGAGTGGAATGATGTTTACCATCATGTGATGTTCTTGAGTTGAATGATGTTTTGTTTTTCTTAGTTTGACGAAAAGTCTTCTTTTGGTGTCTTGTATAGCAAATCTTTAGTATAGAGTTGCATTTTAGGGATAACGTTACACTATTAACGGTTGTAGTCTTGGAAGTGGTGAGAGGTTTGCAAAATGGTGGCCTTTATAGGTTACTTGCCGATCCTGTGGCATTTGTACATTCCAATGGGAAGTTGGATAAGCCTTCTACTTTTAAGAATGCATATGCAGAGTATATATGGTGGGATGTTATGGAGATAGCTTGAAAAGGTTTTGTAGAGTCAATGAATGATTCCAAGGTTTTAGTTGATGGGAGTGTTGGAGAGTATCAAAATAGGATTGTGGGATTCCTTTCGGAAGATGGAGCTGACCTTGATGAGAGTATTGCCCTGGTTGCTAGAGGATTCCATTGAAGAGAGGTACTTGACCTTTTTGAGGGGGTTTCTCTAGTTGAAGGTATTTAGGTGCATTGGTGAGATATCCATGTTAACAGCTTGCTTAACCCATGCTATCATGATGTCCCTTGCTATCATGATGTCCCTTCAGATCATATGTCTTAGCATTCCTTTTATTCCATGTGGAAATTCTTAAATTCCTTTTTTCAAATGATTTCTTCTAGTGATGTAACAATCCAGGGTTTCAGTTATGTGCCGACTACGATGCTTGAAATTTTTATTGAACAATGACCAAAAATTATGTTGTCTTTTTATTTGATTTTCTACTTCTAAAGAGAAACCCATACTTCCAGCTTATTGTTTTGATTCGCTTAATTTTGTTCCTTTTAATTTTTAATGTTCAGAAACTCATGCTTGTGAGCCCTCCCTTCATAAAATGATATTCTTGTTGATCTACTGGAGACCAAATTGCGTTACCCAAATTTGAACACACAATTCTTCCCCTGCTTGGCTTCGTTTACGAAGTTTCTTGTCAAGGTTGTTAAGTCATCCTATTTAATTCTGCCTTCATGAATTTCCTTACAAACTTGGTTGCCATGTTTTCTGGGTTTATATTGATGCCAAATTCATTCTAGACTTTGGTTTCATAAGTGCAATGGAACTTTATGATTATGCTTGACTTACACTCGGTATAGTTTAGCATACTCAGTTCGTTAATGAAATTGTTTCAGATGTAACTGCCTTTCTTTTTATATTGAAATGTATCTTCTTTAAACTAAGTTTCTACCTTCCTTTTGTAGAGTGGAAGCCACATACCACTTTGTAATTATTTGAAGGAAGTGTTCATGCAAGGAAATGAAAAACTTCCATCAGCATCTTGAAATTTCAATCATCTCAATTAGTTTGAGTGGGACTGAGCCTTTTACGTTCATGGCAAGTTCGAAATACAGTGGCCTTTTCTAGTTGATAGACAGGTCTTATTTACAGAAGCCAAGTTCAACTGCAAGGTTGTGTAGGCTTTGTGCATGACCGTTTTTTTATTGTAAACATGCAGTTGGACATGAAGACTTGCAAGGAAATGATCTTGGGGAAACCTGCACCTTTAGTTAGTACCTTCAGGTTGAGCTATTACACTCTACTAAATTTAATGAGCCGAGCTGAGGGACAATTTGATTCTGAATATTGCATCAAGAATTCTTTCCATCAGTTTCAACATGATAAGGTTTAACTTTGTCCTTTGGGTTCTTTTATTATTTTGATGAATTTTGGAGATTCCCTGTGACTTTTCCCAAAAGTCCATGTTGGTATTATTAATAAATATATGCAGGCACTACCAGAAGTTGAAGAGAAGATTGCAAAATTGGAGCAAGAAGCAGCCATGCTTGGTGCTTCTGAGGAGGTAAGTTCTTTCTGTTGATTGTAATCAGGCAAATCAGGATAATTTAGTACTATCCTAGATGTAGTTTTGTCTAGCTGACATTTCTAATATCTTCTACAGACTTCTGTTGCAGATTATCATAAATTGAGACTAAATATAGCAGAATTAGAGAAACAAATGATGAATGAAATTACTAGGCCTGAGCGTGTTCTTCTATTTCTGGTTCCTGGTAGGCTGGTATGTCTCTTAATCTTTTGGTGTTATATAGTGCTACTTACACTTACCTTTTTATTTTAAATTATTTTTTGACGGAATGCACATAAAGGGAAACCCTCTGGGCACTTCCCATCATTTCGAGGATGGTACACAGGGTAAACCGTTCAGTTGCAGTTTTGACAACCTATTACGGTGAGGACATCAAGAGAGGCCAACAATATTCACAGAGGCAGCCAACCTTGGGACTTGCCCTGTGACCTCCAGCTTGCAAATCACAGCACTCAATCACTCGAGCTAATTAATTTGGGATTTACGGACATTTATCTATGACAATATTGCTTGATTTGATTTTTGTAATGTCTTATATACTTCTCTTACAGTTTACATCTTCTAATGTATAGGAGTTGCTTATGAGTAGTTGCTCCACTTGCATTTGACCTTGCTTCTTCATCGATTCTTCTTGAATTTTTCATTGTTCAAGTTGAAACATTTCAGGTTTGCAATTTATTACTTTGGCTTTTGAGTTTGCTAATTGCTTGTGAAACTTGATCAGTAAATATTCCTGATGCCTTGAACATAGTCTCTTTATAGGATACAGGAGTTTCAAAATGTTTTCTGCATGTCCTTGTAACTCAATCAAACATTTTGATTTACTAGGGAGTTATTAAGGATGAGATTAATCTTTTCTTCTGTTTGAACTTTGAATTGTATCAAGTTGTTAGAGAAGATTTATTAGCATCATGAAAACAGTTTTATACTTAATTCCATATACCTTGGTGTTTCTACTAAATATTAGACATGAAGTAACATACTGTCAATGTGTCTTTCGCTATAGATTTCTTTTCCTGATGTCCATACACTGTACAGGTTTATCTTAAGGCACACCAAGGATTTAACTAATGGATTACTTTGGTTTCAAGATGCCAGGCTTTAACTAACAAATTAATGTGATAGGATTCTAGGTTTTAATTAATGGGCTACTATTGTTCAGGGATGCTATAGAAGGTATCAGCCAAATTTAATGGTGTGTTGGATGCAATTTGCACAATTCCATTGGTCATTGCAATTGTTAAGATATCACATGTGGGGCCTTGAGGGCAAGGTAGGGCAAGGTTTTCTCAATTCTTATGCTAGAGTATGGGGTGCTAAATAAGTGGATGGCATCACTCGACACGGAAATTTTACGATCTCGAAGTCAACTGTCTAAAGATATGGGCACTCATGATGTGAAATAGGACAGTTATGAATGAGGCAGAAAAAAGGCATTGGCCCTTTATGTAGAAACCCTGAAGACTGACTCAAAGAAAAGCATACAATGTGGAGACAAAATGAATATCCAAAAGTGAAGGAAGGATTCAGTTGGATTTGCCCAATCTATTAATTTGGGAATTCCAACTAATGTACCTTTTGCCTGTAGACTTACCTGAGCTGTTGATTAAAAAATTAAAATAGTGTCTTTTTTAGTTTCAATATCATCCTCTTCTGCATCCATCTCTTTATTTTGTGAGTTACAAGAAAAATTGCTAATCTCACTCTTCTTTGTTTTACCTTTTAAGCTCATCAGCCTGAAAACTACAATCCTAGGCTCCAAGGCCGGACTTTCCACAATAACAACTGGTCCTTCCCTGTTTAATGCCGCCTTGTTATTTGCCTGATTTCTTATCTGATTTACTTTCATCTCTGTTAAAGAAACGTTTTTTTTTAGTATCTGCTTCATCATTTTCAAGATTCTCCTCTGCCATAAGATAAGATATTATGGATTACAAGGATTGTGATTTAATATGACTAAGTGTGAAATTTGAATACAATTTTGTTATATTTTGTTGGTAGACTGCTTAATAGAACTGTGTTAGGCATTCCTAAACCAATTAATGAGTTTACCTTGTTGTATAATGTCTATTCAACTAATTTATTATGTTGTGTAGGTTTGGTTTATGTTCCACTTACTATACCCAATACATTTGATGCACTCTAATGTAACTGAAGTTTTTCTCTCCATGTATGAAAATTTCTTTTGTTAAACTAGGCTAAATCCTCTTTATTCATTTCCATTTTTTCAGAATAAAAGTACCTTGTTGACTAAACTATAACTTTGAAACCAGGAAAATACCTCACTGCAAGCATAGGGTGTGTCTTGCTTACATCTGCAATTTAAACTTCTCTGCTAAGTCACAATTTTGTTTCATATCTACATTGTTTGTCTAGGGCATGGTTTTGTCTGTCCCCTGCACAAACTTGGTTGTGCTCATTCACAAGTTCTTCATGTCGTGATTGATGTTTTGCTTCATTTCTGTCTGTCACTGATTTATAAAGACACTAGTGTCCTTGTTAGTCCTGCGAAAAACTGTACATATTGTAAAGCATTTGATCACACCGTCGAACAGTGTCTGCAACTCATTGCGAAATGGCAGGCTAGAACTGTCGTAAATACCAACCCGGTGCAGAATCAGAATCCGAATCCCAATTAGAATATTTAGATGATTTCTGCCGAACCAAGAGAATCTCACATTGCTGTAGTTACAAGAGGAGGTGTTGCGACAAGAGCAGACCAAAATACACAACAAGGACAACCGCAGGTGAGACCCGTGGCACAAAAGAAAGCTCCACTAGATGTCCAATAGGAGAAAGAAGTCTTCTTGGAGATGGGACCAAAATTTGTTGATGCTAATCAACCGTCGACATCTGGACAAGTCAAGACCATGCCCAAATGATTTTGAACAAATAATTAGGAAGCCGCTAATGAAGAAGGTTAGTAAGCTTAAAGAAATTTTCAAAAGTTGTTTAGCATTAATCAATGATAAAGATGCTGTCGCAGAACTGGCAACAATCATAGAAGAAACCCTGGATGACTTGCGACCTAAAAAAAGAGTTAATCATATCGAGAAAAAACTAAAGACATGCCGAGAACTACGAATCACTGCGCATATAGGAGATTATGATATGGATTATATCATATTAGATTTGGGCTTGGATGTGAACATATTGACAAGACAAACATGGGAGAGCATGAATAAGCCGCGACTGGACTTGTCTCTTGTTCAATTAAGGCTTGCGAACCGGTCGAAGGTTCTACCAATTGGTAGACTAACGCAAGTGCCTGTATAAGTCAAAGGCTTAAGAACATATGCCGACTTCGAAGTTATTAACATTGTCGATGACACAAATCCATATCCTGCACTGCTAGGATTTGATTGGGCAATAGACAACAAAACATTATAAACTTCAAGAAAATGATCTTATCAATTGAAGATTCTAAAATAAGAGTGGTTGCGCCAATTGATCCGTTAGAAGGATAAAGATACATCGAGCCTATGCATAGTGAAGGGCAAGACAATTATCTAGATCAGTTGTATAACGTCATGTCTTCAAAAGAAGATAATATAAATCCAACAACTGATCGAAAATTGAGTTGACGGAGTGTAAGTTCGTGCGCGCCCGACAAAGGTGATGCCCTGGAAAATTGGGAGAATAGGCTACATGAAGTTTCCATGCAAAGATGTGCAAGAATCACAAGAGCTGTCCAAAGGGTATGAGCTGAAGCAAGCGCGCTGCCTACATATGAAGGATTACCTAACCTTGCATCTTTTTTGGTAGAATTTGAAGAAAAAGTCACAGAATCACAACGATTGTCCGCTTTGGACTATGTGCTGAAAGCTATGCCCTCGCTTGCACATAAAGACAGAGAGAAAATGAAACTTGAAATTCAAGAAAATGAACAGACAAAAATGGAATGGGAAAAAAACTATCAGAAAATCAGCGAAGCAGTAGCCCTTGCCAGTAAGAGCTTTGCAGAAGAAGGAATAACAGAACAAATTGTTGATTTTTCTGAGCAGCATCGAGAGCCATTCTCTTAGGAGAATGGGGCCACCTGGTCTGGGACCACGGTGAAGACCCAACCCAACGTTGAGTGACTATTTTGTTGAATGGAAGATATCTGGTCTTGGACCACGATATAGACCCAACTCTGCCCTGGGTAGACTCAACCCAGTGTTGAGTGACCATTCTGATCAATGGTAGACATCTGGTCCAGGACCACAATGTGGATCAGTATAGTACTGGTAGACTAGTCTTAGTTCTGAGTAGCCATTCTCTTGTTGGAGGCACCTGGTCTGTTACCAGGAATGCACTATAAGCCCTAGACTGGGTCTAGGCATGTGTGACACTCTGACCCTTGATTTATGGGCTTTGTGTACTTCTCCAAGGATTAGCTACCCTTGGTTAAGTTACACTAGTACCAGATCTAGGTGTCACACAAAGTGTGAGATAAAAGCATTGGTAACTCTCTTGGTTTATGATGATGTACTTTTGGAATAAAAAAGACTACAAGTAATGACCACAGGGGCACTTGGAAAAAGGCTAAAGTCAAAAGTCAAAAAATACATGAGGACTTTTGGACCACAGGAAAAGGACCATAGGTGAAAGTCAAAGATAAATAAAGACTTTTGGTAAAAAGGTAAAAGTGAAATTAGGATAAGAATAAAATATTATTATTTTATCTTTCCTAATTTTGGCCCACTTACAAGTGAATGCAGATTATAAAAGAAGATCAAGTCTTCTCATTATCACACACACTATTTTGCTCTCACAGGTAAAGCTGCCCTTACTAAAGATTCCATTGAAGGTTGTTTTATGTTTATGCCCTAGCTATGACATCCATCTTTCTCAGCTAACCCTTAGCTAGGGTTTGATGAACTTTGATCAGTAAATTCACCAACAATTTCAAGGCAACCTCTGTCTTTTCTCTTCTGTGGCAGCCCTATTCTTTCACGTCAACCATCCTTCTCTTGGGCAGCTAGGGTTTTCCTCCACCGCAACCTTCTCAGCTCCTTGGGCAACTCTATCAACACCCATAGTAGGGTTTGGAGCCCCCATAGAAGTTTCAACAACCAGCTATAGCCACAGGGCTAAAAAGCAAACTTGGGTTGTCTGTACAGACCTTGGGTTGCTAAATAGCAGACCTCGAGAGGGTCCGGGCAGGATTTAAGGCCTTGGCCCAGCAGACCGTGGTCTGCCCACTCCCACAACAATAGCAGGAGGGTCACGACTGCCCAAAACAGACTTCGGGCAGTCTGCTACAGCCTTGGGCAGACTAAGAAAGCAAACAAAAAATCTGGGCAAAGAGGAAAAGCATCCGGGCAGGGCATAAATCAAACGGGAAGCCAATGACAGAGATCTGGGCAGCTGATAAAAATTTGGGCAGTTTCTGGGCAATGATTTTTTTGGTTTCCGGGCAGGCCCTAACTTTCTGGGCAGATTTGATATATTCTGGGCTGTTTGTCATAAATTTGGGCAGACTGTTTTTGGACAGTCTGGGTGATTTCTGGGCAGATTTGGAAATTTAGTAACTAGGGTTTGAAACCCCTGTTTTGATTTTTGCTGATAAAATTTTACTATAAACTATGGCTTAACCCCAGATTGGGTTTGAGGAACTTTTTGAAGAATTTCCTAAGTCATCTCATTTACAAGATGAACTACTAATGCTTTTTGGGGTTTTTGTCCTTTGAAGGTTTCCCTAGTGAAAAACTCTAGCGTCTATGGTGCTGATGTGATGAATGTGTTTTTTACTGCACTTGTCATTTGTTATTTAAGTTGATCTGCAAATTTTTTAAGTATTTATGCTAATGCTAAAATTCAACATGGTATCAGAGCTTAGCATGTAAAAACACAGTAAAGGGACACTATTGTTGTTTTTACTAGATCTTGGGATAAGATTTGCAGATCTAACATTTGACTAAGTGGCAGAGATGGCCACCATTGGTTTCAAACCGGAAGAGAAGCTTTATGGTTCAGCTAACTTCAACTCCTAGAAGGCCAGGTTAACAACCATTCTAGATGAAAATGAGTTGGATGACATTGTTCTTAATGTCATAGAAGAGCCAACAACAAATGTTGGTAGGCTTGCTTACAGGAGGAAGCAAGGTAAGGCTAGAAGAATCATCTATGATTCTGTCAGAGAGTCAGTGATGCCCAACATCACATCTTTGAAGACTGCTAACGAATGCTTTGATACTATGGTCAACCTATATGAAAAGAAGGCTCCTAGTTAGAAGAGAGTCTTGAAGAAGAGGCTATGAACTTTGAAGCCGAACAAAGATGAAAGTGTTGGTTCCTTCTTCACAAAGAGTGCACAGGCAAGAGATCAACTCATTGCTATTTGTATTACTGTTGATGATGATGACCTTGTGCAAACAGTGGTTGATGGTCTCCCACGCTCTTGGGAAACTTTCATGGCATCCATCTGTGGACGTGAGAATCAACCGACATTTGAAAGAGTTTGGCATGACTGCATAGAAGAAGAGGGAAGGACTTCAGGAAAGGTAACCAAGGAAGGTGACCTTGCACTTGCAACAAAAACAAAGATGTTCAAGAAGCCTTTCCCACAACAAAAGAAGGGAAAGAAACCTCACGGTAAGTTTTCTGACATGTCTAAAGTGGAATGTTATAGTTGCCACAAGTTTGGACATTTTGCTAGAGACTGTAGGCAGAACAAGTAGAAACCCAAGAGAAGGTTTCAAGCATCTGTTTTAGAAGCAAAGGAAGAAGAAGATGAAGAACCAAAGGAAAAGAAGAAAACCAAGGCTAATAAAATTGATGAACCTAAAAGAGAGTACTATTTGATTTCTGCTCTAATTGGTTCCTTCTTAGCTTGTTCCACTTTTTGGTTTGGACAGTGGTGCCTCCAGGCGCATGACGGGTAACCGTGGAACTCTCACCAGTTACAGAAAGAAGAAGTTCACAACTCAGGTAGAACTTGGAGATGACTCCACTTACACGATTGAAGGAGTTGGATCAACTTCACTTCAACTTGATTCATGTACAGTTCTTCATATTGATGATATTCTTTATGTTCTTGGTTTAAAGAATAATCTTTTATCTATTGTTGGTTTAGAAGACAAGGGCTACAAAGTCCTCTTCATGGACAAGGTCTTTTTATGGGCAAAAGACACAGATCCAAACTCAGCAGTACAGATTGGGGTTCGAGAGGGAGGCCTCTACAAGGCTTCCAAAGACCCCTCTCATGCTTTGGTACATCACATAGTTGATCCTTGTGAAGTTTGGCATAGACGGTTTGGACACCTTCACTACACAGCTCTCCCAAGATTGCAGAAGATGGTCACAGGTTTCATGATAGATCGAAACACATTGAAATGAGGTATCATTTCATTAGAGATCTAGTGTAGAGATGTGCCCTGAAGTTGTATTACATTCGTACAGATGAACAGATTTCAGATATCTTGACCAAGCCTTTGGCAACATCAAAGTTCTTGTACTTTCATGACAAGCTTTGTATGTCAGAGAATGCCTCTCTCGCCGAGAGGGAGTGTTGATTTTTTTGGGCAACATCGAGAGCCATTCTCTTGGGAGAATGGGGCCACCTCGTCCGAGACCACTGTGAAGACTCAATCCAGTGTTGAGTGACCATTCTGTTGAATGGTAGATATCTGGTCTGGGACCATGATATAGACCCAACTCTGCCTTGGGTAGACTCAACCCAGTGTTGAGTGACCATTCTAATGAATGGTAGACATTAGGTTCGGGATCACGATGTGGACCAGTCTAGCATTGGTAGACTCATCTTAGTTTTGAGTAGCCATTCTCTTGTAGAATGGAGGCACCTGGTCTGTTACCAGGAAGGTACTATAAGCCCTAGACTGGGTCTAGGCATGTGTGACACTCTGACCCTTGATTTATGGGCTTTGTGTACTTCTCCAAGGATTAGCTACCCTTGGTTAAGTTTACCTAGTACCAGATCTAGGTGTCACACAGAGTGTGAGATAAAAGCATTAGTAACTCTCTTGGTTTATCATGATGTAGTTTTGGAATTAAAAAGACCACAGGGGCACTTGGAAAAAGGCTAAAGTCAAAACTCAAAAAATACATAAGGACTTTTGGACCACAGGTGAAAGTCAAAGATAAATAAGGACTTTTGGACCACAGGTGAAAGTCAAAGATAAATAAGGACTTTTGGTAAAAGTAAAAAATACATAAAAAGACCTTTTTGGTAAAAAGGTAAAAGTGAAATTAGGACAAGAATAAAATGTTATTATTTATCTTTCTTAATTTTGGCCCACTTACAGGTGAATGAAGATTATAAAAAAAGATCAAGTCTTCTCATTATTACACACACTATTTTGCTCTCACAGGTGAAGCTTCCCTCACTAAAGATTCCATTGAAGGTTATTTTATGTTTATACCCCAACTAGGGCATCCATCTTTCTCAGCTAACCCTCAGCTAGGGTTTGATCGACAAATTTACCTTCAACAATTTCAAGGCAGCCTTTGTCTTTTCTTTTCTGTGGCAGCCTTATTCCTTAACGACAACCATCCTTCTCTCGGGCAGCTGGGGTTTTTCTCCACGACAACCTTCTCAGCTCCTTGGGCACCTTTGCCAATACCCACAGTAGGGTTTGGAGCCCCCATAGAAGTTTCGACCGTGAGCTACAGCCACGGGCTGCTAAAAAGCAGACTCGGGTTGTTTGTACAAACCTCGGGCTACTAAATAGTAGACCTCGAGAGGGTCAGTGCAGGATTTAAGGCCTCGTCCCAGCAGACCGTGGTCTGCCCACTCCCACAGCAGCAGCAGTAGGATCACAACTGCCCAAAACAAACTTTGGGAAGTCTGCTCAGACTCCAGGCAGTTAGCTACAGCCCTGGGTAGACTAGATCTGCAAATCGGGCAGGCCAAGAAGGCAAACAGAAAATCCGTGCAGAGAGGAAAAGCATTTGGGCAGGGCAGAAATCAAATGGGAAACCAGTGACAGAGATTTGGGCAGCTGATAAAAATCTGGGTAGTTATTTTTTTGGTTTTTGGGCAGGCCCTAACTTTCTCGGTAGATCTGATATATTTTGGGCTGTTTGTCATAAATTTGGGCAAACTATTTTTGGATAGTCTAGTTGATTTCTGGGCACATCTGGAAATTTAGTAACCAGGGTTTGAAACCCTTGTTCTGATTTTTGTTGATAAATTTTTGCTGTAAACTGTGGTTTAACCCAGATTGGGTTTGAGGAACTTTTTGAGGAATTTCCCAAGTCATCTCATTTACGAGATGAGCTACTAATGCTTTTTGGGGTTTTTGTCCTGTGAAGGTTTTCCCAGTGAAAAACTCTTGGGTCTATTGTGTTGATGTGATGAATGTGTTTTTTACTGCACTTGTCATTTGTTATTTAAGTTGATCTGCAAATTTTTTGAGTATTCATGCTAATGCTAAAATTCAACAGAAATGGCACCAGATGCCAAAGTAGCACAATTAGGCAAGATAGCGGCTGACCTTAGGAGAAAAGTTACAAAGCTAGAAGAGCAAAGTAGACGCAACACACCTCCAGAAGTGTTGGAAAGCAGAAGAGACGCAACAACTCATGCTGCGAAGAGAATAGAAGAAGTAGAAGAAACATGTGCTAAGGTTGTCGACCAAGGCTGTCAGACTTGGGAAGCACTAATGGATGACAAGCAATCACAGAAGATTGCAAATGAGCTGACTGCGTTTAAAACAAACATCACGCAGATAAGAAATGATATGAAGCAACTACCCTTAGCACAGAAAATGGCTAAGGCAACGAAGATGAGAAAACTGCAGCAACAGATGACTGTGTTGCGCACAACATTAGCAACGTGAGCAAAAAGTAGAAGAGTTGCCGTTCGAAGTAGAGAGAGTTGTTGTCGCCTTTCACGCACTTGGGGGGAAAAAGCGCAACGGAAATCTTCAAGCTGCTAAGTGCGTCCTTGGGAGCAAGTCTCGAGCCAGGTGCTGACACGGCGTCACCTGATCCTGACTCCTCCGTTTAGGCCACTCCTTACGGAGCCAAGGGGGGTAGTCCTTATGAAAGAGTTGCTAAGGCTCTTACTTTTATGAGTTATGAATGAATTGTTTTTGTTAGGAGTTTTGATAAATCGATACTGAAACAAGCTACTTGCAAGTAAAATTAATATAACAACAACATGAAAATAGATATGACAATTATAACATAAATGACTTGAAAGCAAATATGAAATTGAAGATAGTGCTAGTGTCGAATGGAGTCTAATGTTGCTGAAAGCTGTAAATGGTTTGCAAGTGGAGTCTTGGTAAGTTTTAAAGTTATTAAGGATGAATTAAGTTATGGGGAAGGGGATTCTCGATATACTGTGACATACTGAGAATATGTTCGGATTCTGAGAAGAGTGGATCCACATGAGAAGATGTGGGCTAGATGGAATCTTGGGGGTGTGTTCAACACTATACCAACAAGGATGTAGCCTAACGGGACCCCACGGTCGCTTTGTAGTTGTTCTGGCTTTCCTTGAATAATTTGCCCACTATTTCTCAGGCTCATTACGTCGGATTTCCGTAATGTCTTGGGGAAGTTGCTTTTATTAATGTGAGTTTGCTTGGTTAGATGTGAGAAATCAATGAGTGTGCATTCTTGCTTTTGATTATCCCAAAGCTCATGGCGAACCTACGATGGGCAAGAGTATACACCGGAATGGCAAATTGTTTATTCCAAATTGGTAATTGTAATGTGAAAAATTGGTGAGATTAATTACTACGGCAAGGAATATCTTTTCCCCAAACGAGCAAGCTCCTTTGGGTAATTTGGTAGATTAATGTCGGGTTAGTGTTTGTTACTTTATCCAAAAATGAAAGAAAGAAAATTAAAACTAAGTAAGCAGAGAATACAACCCGTGAAGGAGGATTGTGTGCATGTGTTGTAAAAATAAAACTTTAGAAAAAGACAAACCATAAAAAGACACTGCGAGACCCCCCAAGGGGGATGGACTGTGGGCGCTGTGTAGCCCACCTGCTTTTTATTTATCATCACTTACAATGCTTAAAAGAAAAAGAAATGCCTTTTAACCCTTGAAGAATGGGTCAAAAAGGCTTACAAACTTGCTTAGGGAAGAAAAGGAATGAAGGAGGGAGGGGGATGGTAAATGGATTGTGGGTGCTCCGGATGGCCGAAAACTTGATTTTTCGGCAGCGCCTCCCTCTTTTTTTCCTCCGACCTGCTAAAACCCAGTAAGCTAATAAAACAAATTTAGTGGGTTAATGCTTTAGAAATACATAAAAAATACAACTTAGTACTTGCCGAAAGATAGAAAGATTTTGCTACTTTGAGAAACTAGATCTAAACTTTTGATTATGAAACAAAAGCACTTTTTAGATCTAATCAAACAAGTAAATAAAAATGATGAACTTTAGCATATTTACTTGTTAAATGAAAGTAATCGAGAGAGAAAGATAAAATTTTAAGAAGGAGAAGAAAAACTGCTCAAGTCTTGAATCTTTCTTGCAAGATTGGAAGGATTTTTGATGCGAGCAACGAATGCTTATGTGTTGGTTTCAACTTATAATCCAAAGCAAAGGAGATGCATCCGAGCTCAACCTTTCACTTGGGATGGTAATCTGCACACTCATCAAGCTTGCACAAAACGAATTATATCTAGTACACCCTACAGTTAGAAAACCAAAAGATCATGAATTATAACCGACTAAAGCATGAAGTCTTGGATCTCTAATAGCAAGAAAATAAATAAGCAAATTAACAGCTGCAAATGCTTACCCTACGCGGTACAGAGAGCCTTCTAAGCCAGACTAGTAGTTATGCAAAGCAAAATAATTGAACAATATTACCTCACAAAGAAATCACCATATGCACAACTTGCCACAAATCATGAGCCTCCAAAGCCTGTCAAATTTTATTCATAAACAACAATAACAATGCTACAAGAATAGAAGTTCTCTGCTTCCTTCCAGATGAGGAAGAAAGCCTCGCTTCAATAGGAAAAATGAGAGCAAACCCCAAGGGGGGCGAATTTGCTAAGTATTGGAGCTTTTTGAGATGATTGGGGGCGAACTAGAGTGAACTAGAGGTAGTAGGTGCCACCTCTCACAAGGTAGGTCACCCCCCCTCTTTCTGTGACATGTATACAACAATAGGTGAGCTTTTTCATGGATAAATGTGCCCCTCTAAGGAGAAATTCGCCCCCTCATGGATTTGATTGGAATCAAGCTGACTTGATCTTGATTTGGTCTCCAATTACCCCCAACATCATCCTTAGTTAACCCGGAACATGTCTAGGACAAGTTCCCACTGATTTAGGGATGTGTTTTTTTCTCCATATTTTTCATTTTTCTGATTTTTTATTCAATTTTTGCTCTTTGGAGAGAATTTCACTTAAGTGATAATTAATCACTTAAAACTTAGGAAAAGTGGGTTTAGGGGTTAAGTGGGGGCCCTGGGTCCAAAAACGAGCATCCCCATGACCAAATTGGCGCCCTAGGATCAATTTTATGACCTTTTGAAATTTTACAATTAAAATACACTTTATCGATGATTTTATTAAAAAACTAAAAATTAAAAAATCCTAGGAAGACTTAGCGCATGTCCATGAAACATTGGAACTATGACTAGCATGGTATAATACATAGACCCTGAAGAAATTCTGCGTTTTACTGTTTGCTGGTTTATGTCAACATTCCGTGGTTTTCACATACAGCCAGTTTTGCATTGGCTGTAGGTTACTTAAGAAATTTTACTGAACAATTAAACACACAGTAAAATACACTAACAGGCTGAAAAACACATTTAACAATCACACCATAAAAATGATAGACTCAGAGATTTTTGGCCAAAATCAAACCCTGGAAAAACCCCCACGCGGAAAACCAGTTAGAGAGAGAGAGATTTTATTATCTTCAGCAAAATATCAGAACAAAAATACAGTGAAAATTTAACTTATCTCCACCCAAGATTTCATATCAAAATCTTGAAAAACGTGCCTAGCAAATCCTTGAAAACTGTGCAGAAAAATAACAGCAGTCCGTACTATTGTGCGGCCTCGATTTCTGTGCCCTGTTTTATCTCGAAAACTGTGCAGAGTTTACCTTGATTTCTGTGCCAAAAATCTGCTTAGAAAACTGTGCCAAAATCCGTATTGTACGGAATCCGTACACCGTCGAAAACTGTGCAGCATTAAATGCAGTCTGTACAGCTATCTCGATTTTTGTGCAGCATTAAATGCAGTCTGTACACCCTCGATTTCAGTGCAGAAATAAATGCAGTCCGTACACTCTCGAAAACTGTGCCAGCAATTAATGCACTCCGTACCCTCGATTTCTGTGCAGTCTCTCTTCTTGGGAATCGTGCCAATGCCCTAGCTCGACCTCCTTCTCTCTCAACTCAGTCTCTCCTTCTCCAAAAATGAAAAAGTGAAGTGTTTTGCCTCCCTCAACCCTTTTTGTCTAAACCCTAAGTGGGAATCTAATCCAACGGTGGAGAAAGATCCAATCCAATGGCTAAGATTCAATGAGAGTAAAAATCACATTTATTTAAATCACTTAAATAAATTTACTCACCCACTTAAATTGATCAAAAAGTGACTTTAACTTTATAAAGTATCATTAAGTAGCTTTTAATGTGAGGGTCACCTTTTTCCCTTTTCTAAGTGACTTGGGCAAAAAGTCACTTAGGGAACAAATTCCTAGGTACAAAACTAACAGACCCTAGGCTTTAATAACCTTTAAAGACATAATCACCAATTTCACTATCTCGACTTTGGAGGATTTTGAGTGAAAACTTGAAAATTATATGTTGCTTAAAAAAAGGTCACATAATCGATGAGGGAAAAAACACTCAAGGATGATGACCTTGATGACCAAGTCCTAAGAAAGCGCCAAGCCTTTTACAAAATAAACCATCATGCTATGTCATTTAGCGCATGTCCATGAAACTTTGGGACTATGACTATCATGGTATAATACATAGACCCTAGGCTTTCATAACCTTTTAAGACATAATCACCAATTTCACTATCCTGACTTTGGAGGATTTTGAGTGAAAAACTTGAAAATTATATGTTGCTTAAAAAAACGTCACATAATCGATGAGGGAAAAAACACTCAAGGATGATGACCTTAATGACCAAGTCCTATGAAAGCACCAAGCCTTTTACAAAATAAACCATCATGTTATGTCATTTATTACAATTCCCCCTAGCGGGTGTGAACATGCGAAAAAGGGACCACAACTGGACCTAACGAAAGCATGGAACTTCTGGAGCACCGAGTAAGAACAATTTATTTGTTCCGATCCTTGGTGGCTCACTTGAAAAACCCCCTAAGTGCAACTTAGTGGATAGCATCTGGCTCCACTTGTGGGACGTGTGCTCAATCTGGTCTTCAAGCAAAGAGAGCATATGAGAACACCAAAATCTTTGGTTCTTATATACTGTAAAAACATTTTAGCTTGACATTAAAAACATTTTAGCTTGACAAGAAAACCTTAGTAGCACAAGTTTTATATAAAACCAAATGAACTATAAGTTCCTTTATTTGAAGGAATGACAAAACTTAACTAAAAATTTATTTATTCCTAAGTACATAAGGAAAATGCGAAAAGTAAATGCTCACTTTAAGGAGCTTATTTTCCTACTCTAAACATAACATATAAGGTTAGGTGTAATCGAAAATCCAATGTAGCCACCTAAGCAACTATTTGTTGTTCATTGAAGTTCATGAGGGGGTGGGTTCATATGATCGCGCAAAAACGAAGGGTACTTAGGGAGGCCTGAAGGCACCTAAGGAGGTGCGTATTCTTTTGGAGGAGGACTTGCATAACATTGTCCTTCAGGAGGATGCAATCCGGTGTGAGATGGTGGTGTAAGGATGAGGAGTATATTGCCACAGGGGCTCAGGTTTGTGCCAGATTGCATTAGATTCATGAGGGCGATGAGGGGTCCAAGTTCTTCTTCGACTTCCTATAGAAGAAAGTGGCAACGAACATGGTTGTAGGCCTATGCCGCGTAGATAGAAATCTTGAGTCGAACCCAATTGGGATTTGAGGTAGTTTTGGTGCTCATTTTCAAAATGTTTTCTTTGCTTAACCTTTGTTGAATTCGGTTTTGATTGCTAGTTGATGCCTACTATAGAGTGGTCTTGCATGAGTTTTGGCTTAACGATCGGGACATGTTGGATGCAACTTTCAGAAAAGAGGAAATTTTTGCTACCCTCTCGTCCATGTAGAATGAGATGTCCTCGATTATCAATGGTTTTCCTTGTGAATTCACTAGGTGATGTGCGATACAGTAGGGGATTTATTTTTGTATCCTTGTGCAGGAGGTTTGTCTACTGGGAGCCTTTTGGATTCTCTTAACTAGGGCCTTATCAAGCTTATTCCAAAGAACTTTGCTAGAGATACTATTGGGGGGTGGCGCTTGATTAGCTTGTTGAGCGTTTCCTACAAAATTATGGCAAAATCACTTCGGGAGGGGGCTTGGAGAATTGTCTGTCACGTGAAAACATGCTTTATGCAGGGTCTATTTATTTTGGATATAGTTTTGTCAGCTTGGGAGGCCATGGAATGGGCCAAGGTGACCAATTAGCAAGATCTCTCTCTGAAAATTGACTTCGAAAAAGCCTATGATCTATTGATTGGGCATTCATTATGGACATGTTGACCTTCCTTTGTTCTAGACAATGATGTGTTAAAATGGTTAACACTCTTTTCTCTTGTGCCTCCACTTTTGTTTTGGTTAATAATGTTTTGTCTCCCCACATACATCTTTTTAGGTTAATTAGACAAGGACATTGATTAGCTCTTTATCTTTATGTGTTATAGGTGGACGGTCTTGGGTGTCCTTTGGAAGCAACTTGCTCTCAGGGTCAACTTCGAGGTATTTCTCTGTTTGGGGGGGAGGAAATCGTTAATAATCATGTTGCAAATGACTCTCTTTTGTCGGCTTCTGTTGGACATGAGTTGGTTGTTGCTATTAGGGATTATCTTTTAGTGTTCTCTAAGGCTTCAGGGGCTATTGTTAGTAACAACAAGATAGATTACTAGCTCATTGGTCTTGAGGATGTAACTGAGTGGATTCCAACTGCTGGGAGGTAGGTTCAATTAGGGTTTTTTTGCGAGATACCTTGATACTCCTTTTGGGGTTGATCTCTCTCTGGTTGCAATGTGGGATTTGGTTTTGGGTAGATTGCAGCGTGAATTACTTGTTTGGCAGTGTAAGAATTTGACATTTGTTGTTGAGCTGATTGTGGTAAGAAGCATTGTGCAGATTCTACGATCCTTTTTATGGGCGAAGTATGGTGGAGATTGTAGCATTCTCATGGTCCCTTGGGATGCATGCATTATGCCTAAGGATGAGGGAGGCTTGGTTTGATTAATGTAGCGGCTCAATGAAACATTTTGGCTACTAAACGGGTAATATGTCTCGAGGGATCCTCCCTTGGCAGGTTTTGTTGTGGTACAAATTGCTTTCGGTCCCCATGTTGGCAAAATCAGGGGTTAGTTTGGTTTATGTGATATCATTTATGCTCATAATTTTCAAATTACATGGTCTTTCAACTTCTAAAGTAATTTGGGCTGCGTGGAAGAGGGTGGTAGGTTCAGTTCGTTGGAAAATATCAAGAAGTAGAGGTTCAGTTCGTTGGAAAATATCAAGAAGTAGATCTAGCTCGGATTTGTCAAGAGGTTGATTTGAAGTTGGAAGCAGGAAGGCACTTGTATCTTGCCTCTATTTTAGGAAAGAAGGCTTAGGCGAAAGCACATTTTACTCTGTAGGGATCTTTGGGACTTCAAAGCTCGTTCTTGGAGAAATTGGGGAATTGTGGCTTGGGAATTTGCTTTCTTATGTAGACTGACCCTCTTTTATGGAAATCATTGGGCTTATTTCCCATGAGAATCTTTGAACTTTTTAAGATGAATTGATATGGTATGCCCCTTCCAGAGAGATCGAGAATGGAGTTTCAGGTGTCCTTTGTCCCAGAATGATTCTTATAAACTCTACTCCATCCTGCATCAAAGACATGTTAGGTCCTCTCTAAATGCTCGATGGGTTTCTACGAATGGTGAGGGCTGGTGGATTCGATTGCTGCATGGTGTTTGGTTGATTAGAGTTTCCTATAAGATTGTGGTTATGCTTGGTTGGAGATATATCAAGGTCTTCCTTCCAAGGCCTATATGGCCAAAAGTGGTATTTTTGATGGCCTTTGTCCTTGTTGCTCGAGGTCCGATCCATATTTTATTGGAATGTTTCTTTCCTTGTTCTTCCTAAGCTTATGTTCAATCTCAGTTGGTAATCATTCGATAGGGATATTTGCATTGGCATGCGGTTTTGCTAGGGGATTCTAGATTGTTGCTTCGGGATTCCTTGTCTGGTATTTGGCATTGTTTGAGAGTTTCTACTTTATATACTATTTGGAAGTTTCTCTGCAAGTATGTGTTTGATAATGAGGTTAGTTCATTGAATGTTTTTTCTCAATTATGGCGTGATGAGGTTCATATGAAACTCTTGGATTCCAAATTGTTAGATCCGAACTCTTATTCATATTTTATAGCTGCTTTAGTTGCTCTCAGGAAGAGGATATGAGGTTGTCTATATTTACCCTTATTTCTTTTCTTTTCAGCTCTTGATGTAAATATTTCTGTATATATAAAAGGTATCTTTATAAAAAAAAGTCACATTTACCCTTCATGTCTATTCCAAATTTTTTTGACCATTAATCCTTCTTGATAATTGTTTTCTTAAAGGGTACATCTAGAGGTCTTTGTGTAAAGTGTTGCTCTCTTGCATGTGTTCTTCTCGAAACATATTTAATGTCAAAATCCATGTCTAGTTACTTGAATGATCCTAATGTTGCTAACAATGAATACATAGAGAATCATTTGGATCCTCGATAGAAGGGAAGTAGTGTGATCTAGTCTAAAAATTCCTTTTAAGACTGGAGTCACTTCAAACTCATGAACAAACTGTGATGTCACTTCAAAAATCTTGTCTCCTTCACTATACAAAGTTGCTTGTAAACGGTTTTGCTTTTCTCTACTAGACGAAATCAAAGTTGTAAAATTTTCATGAACTTTTCAAAATTTTCTCTTGAATACTGATCATCCCGTTTTCTTCAACCAACAGGTTGAAAGTTAACAATTGTTACCAGTTTTTGTTGGATTAGATTTTACAAAAGTTCCCCCAATCCCAAAAGACAATCGATCTCAAACATTTGTTTGATACCACTTTGTCACATATCCATCTGCCTCTTCTACCATTGAGAGACCATTGCACCAAATTCCCCCCTAAAAAACTCTAAAGATACATCTAAATGGTGAACTTAGCCCAATGTCCTGTCAAACTAGAGGTATAGATTATCGATTACCACAAATTATTAGATCAAGTAGCAATTTACACTAAATATATTAGAAAACACTGGTGGAGGGTTTCCTGGTAATGTTGTAAAGGAAGGTCTTGTGCGAGAACATGGACTTGGGGTCTTGGACCAATGGGACAGTGTGTTGTTTAGCGAAAAGGGTATGGCAATTTTTTGCTAGGAATGAAAAGGGGCCGCACATGTTCACATCTCCTCAAGGAGAGGAACACTCACATCTTAGGGTGGAGGAGACAACGGCAGGTTTTTCGTTGGCAAGGGGAGGATGAGGGGTCATGTGTGACGGTGAATAGGATATTATTGTGGAAGGTTTTTCATTCTTCGTCAAACCAATGGCTCATCGGGTAGTTTTTGACCACATGAACCCAAAAGTTAGGGGTTTGTTGCATTTTTGTTTTCTGTTTAAGCAAGGCCTGTTGTGATCTCATCTCTCGCAGTTTTTTTGATGTTCGAGGAGTCTATAAGTGGGTTTTGCTAGTGTATGTTTTTTTGGTGCTTCATTTCATAAACTAGGGTCCTAGTAGCAGAGTTTGTAGTTTTTGGCTTCAATAAAGTCCATTCTTCTCAAATTTACATAAACATTGTGTGTGAAACCTGCTTGACACCCTTTGGACAACAATCCTTGCTTGTAGAAGTGAAGGAATCCACCACGTAAACCTCGATTCCACGGGTAAACCCACGTTTAGAAATCATAGTTAATTATCTATTTGTGTCGGGTCAATCTTGTGACTCTTGCAGGTGTGATTCCTTTGTTTGATTAAGTCCGAAAACTAGAGTGAAACCCCAAAGAGACCTCTTGATTCAAACTCTAGGTTCATCCATGTTTTGTCGGATTCTTAGAGTCGACGTGCAAAAGATTCGACCTGAGCTAGTTGGAGCTCACTGGAGCTTATTTGGGGCAAGATGCGAGTAATCTCGAGATCGAATTGATAGAGCCGATGCAAAAATATCTAGATGGAGGTGACATGTAGATGGAGTTGACATAAGTAATCACGTGGTCAATTCAATGGTGGTGATGCGAATCAGATGGGAAGACACAAAAATATCTAGAGTGCCAAAATGAGATATCTGAAATTATAGAACACTGGAAGAAATATGGATGTGTCAATAATGGGTGTAATCATTCATGGGTCACTGCGAATTATGGTTTGATGATAGGATTCGCTTTAATCCAATTCTTCCAGTCGTGTTTCTTACATTCAAAGTTCCAAAAACAACAATTATATTGGGAGCAATGAACTCGTTGCTTGACACTGCTGCCTTTGAATTTTTCTTATAAATTGATGAAAGATTCATCACTATACAAAGTTACAAACTACCCCCCTCTTGTTTGCCTACAATTAGTTCTATTGTTAGAGCAGGAAGGTCTATTATATCTGCCTACTCAAGAATATGGGTTTTTTTCTATAGTTGTTTCCCATTGAAGAGCTTGAACTAACTAGGGTGGGTTGTTTACATTTCCTATTTTTAGGTGGTGTTACACTAATTGTGATTACAAGGTGGACAAGTAGGATAATTGCCACTTTCTTTGGGTTTGGGCATTGGTAAAAGCAAGGTGTGGGGAATGTTGGTGGTGTTACACTAATCATGATTAACAGTGTGGACAGGTGGGATTTGTAAATTTTCCTTTAAAGCTCAAACTATAAGGCTAAACAGTATATTTAATTATTTACTGAAAAACCACACAAGAACTTCTTTACTAGTATTGCAGCGGAAAATAAAAACTGAGAAACATCTACAACATCACATAAATTATAACCACAATTATTTTGGGTATGGAAACCCTCGGATAAAACCCAAGATGGGAAAACTGGTGTAACAGTCAGATATGAATTTTGTATTATGAAAATATGGAACTTATACAATCAGTAGACAAATTCACCCAACTTGACGAAATGAGCCTCTGCAGAAACACTTGACATCTCCAACAACCCAACACACCCCCAACACAGCTGTACGACCCCTGTGTCAATAGCACGACCTCCTATGTGCCGCTGTACAGATTCGTATGACATTGATGTCACCCTGTACGGATTCCGTACGGTTGTACAACTTCCACTGCTGAACTGGTACAACTACCCTTTGCGTGATCCTGTACGACGTAGCTATGCCTAGGAGCTTGGTGACTTTGTCGCGTAATTGCTCCTCCTTCTTCTTAGCAAAATCCTCCGTCTTACTTCTCTTTGTCTGTATCTCTCCTATGTATGTGTCCTCCACAAAATCTCCTTTTAACTCAATGGCTAAGCGAAAATCCTAACCCTCACTATGGATCAATGGATGTGATCCTCCGATGAGATCAATGGCCAAGATTAGATTAGCCATCACTTAAATATTTCAGTTTTCACTTTAATAACGTGATTCCATTAAGTCAAAATCAAATTAGAATAATTAAAGTATTTTCCTAAGTCAAAACTTAGGAAAATCACTTTAAAACATTTGGCTTCTTGTTTAGTGTCTTTCTAGCATGTAAGGACACATGCAATGCTAGAAGACCTTCCTTGTTGCCAATTTATAACTCTCCCTCTCAATGAGGAAGGGATTCAGTAGCAACCCCAACTTATCTCTGAACTTTACAAAACAATGTCTACAAAGTGCACTTGTGAAAATGTCTGCCACTTGCTCATCTTTCTGTATGTACTCCAACTGAATGGTTCCTCTCTGTACACCGTCTCTCAGGAAGTGGTATCGAATGTCTATGTGTTTGCTCTGGTCATGGAACACTGAATTTTCAAATAGCCTGATGTCACTCTCACTGTCATGGTGAACTACTGTAGCCTCTAGATCACACTTGAGCAACCCTGAAAGCAACTTCCTCAACCACATTCCCTCACAAGTAGCCAAACTGGCTGCTATGTAGTCGGTCTCTGTTGAGCTCAATGCAATTGACTTCTGCTTCCTGCTGAACCGCGAGACAACTTGTGATCCAGTGCTGAAGCAACAACCTGAAGTGCTCTTCCGGTCTTGTACACATCCTGCCAAATCAACATCTGTGAAGCTTGCTAACTATACACCCCCCCTGTGCTTATAGAACAACCCATACTTCACTGTACCTCTGATGTAGTGAAGTATGTGCTTTGCAACCGTCCAATGCACTCTCCGAGGGTCCACCATGAACTGACTCAAGAAGTTGACTACAAAGCTAATGTCTGGTCGTGTGTTGACCAGATACATTAGTGATCCAATAAGCTGGTGATACAAGGTAGGATGAAATCCGGCTGACCCTGATGCATCAATCTTCCTCTAGTTGGAAACTAGAGGTACGGCCATAAGCTTGCAATCCACCATCTTGAATCTCTTCAAGATCTCCACTATATACTTCCCTTGTCCAATGAAGAAGCACTTGTCTCTTTGCCAAACCTCAAAGCCTAGGAAGTAATGCATCAACCCAAGGTCTTTAATCTCAAACTTAACTGCGAGGTTGGACTTGCAATCGTCAATCAACCTCTCATCTCCTGTAAGAAAGAGATCATCCACATATAGCACCAGTATGAGAGTCACCTCACTTGTTAAGAAGTACAGATTGTGGTCTGCCTCATTTCGCTGAAATCCCATCTCCCGTAGATAGCTGTCTATCCTCGAGTACCATGCTTGAGGTGCCTACTTGGGCCCATAAAGAGCTCTCTGCAACCTGCATACATGAGTCTTGTCGTTCTCTACATCAAACCGCTCTAGCTGCTCAATGAATACCTCCTCTATAGCTCCGTTGAGGAAGGAAGTCTTGATGTCCATCTGATGGACGCACCAACCCATCTCAGCTGCTAATGAGATAATGGTTTGAATGGAAGAATACCTGGCAATAGGGGCGAAGGTCTCGTCATAGTCAATAACCTCCTTTTGTGAAAACTCCTTTTCCAAGAAGCGTGCCTTGTACTTCTCCACGTTTTCGTCTGCTGCATGGTTCACCTTGTAGATCCATCTGTATCCCACCACCTTTTTACCTTGTGGCCTTGGCACAACCTCCCATACCTGATTCTTCATGATTGAGTCATACTCCTCAACAATGGCCTCCTGCCACACATCATGTTGTGTAGCTTCCTCGAAACTGGAAGGTTCGAAGTTAATCAACTCCATCTTCAATGCCATATAACTTTGTCTCTCTGGTGGTTTGCTTCGGCTCATTGAGCTCTGTGGAGGATTCACCTACCTGGAATCTTGAACTGTGGACCTAAGTCACTTAGGCCTTGGCCTAGTGTCTACTTGTTGTGGCTCCTGGATATCCGTCTCCTGCTACGGTTCATCCTCCAAGTCAATGACTATAGGATCTTGTCCACGTGACTCCCTCTGATTACCAGAACTTGTGCTCTGTGTCTTGTCCTCCAACTTGACCCCCGAGATCCGTGTCAGCTGTTCCTTTGCTGGTAAGTCGATAGATCTTCGCAAGGCCCTCTCATCAAACTTGACATCCCTGCACACAATGATCGTCTTGCGAGCAGGAATGTATACTCTGTATACCTTCAAAGTCTCACTATAGCCAACAAGTAACCCCTTCTCTCCAGAAGGGTCTAGCTTCTTCCTATTGTCAGCATGAATGTGACAATAGCAGACACTCCTAAATATGCAAATATGACTCATCTGGTCTAGTGCCTGTGAAGACCTCCTCGAGTGTCTTCCTCCCCAAGGTCGTGTGGGGACACCTGTTTTGAATGTATACTGCGGTCTTGTATGCCTCAGCCCAAAGGAATAATGGTAATCCCTGATTAAATAGCATGGCCTTGGCTGCCCCTACAATAGTCCTTTTCTTTCTCTCTGCCACTCTATTCCGCTTTGGGGTCTGAGGCACTGTGTGCTCCTTCTTGATCTTCTTTGATGAACAATACTCCAAGAAATCATTGTAGGTGTACTTACCCCAATTGTTCGTCCTCAACACTCGGATCTTCCTTCCTGTGTGGTTCTCTACGAGAGTCTTGAACTATCGAAACTGCTCAAAGACCTCTGACTTGGATTTCAGGAAATAGATCCAGGTCTTTCTGGACTAATCATCAATGAAACTGACGCAATAGTTGTAACCACTGAAAGATTGGACACTCATAGGTCCACAAACATTTGAATGGACTAAGTGCAAGGGCTCCTTAGACTTGTGCTCACTCTGTGGGAAAGGCTTCCTGATGTTCTTTCCCAACGCACAACCCTTGCAGTGGTTATGCTTCTCCTCATGTACTTGAGGAACTCCAGTGACTGCCTGTCTCGACTCTCAAATGCCTCAGTGCTCCATGGTGTAAGTGTGCCATCCTCCTATGCCACAACTCACCCTGACTGTTGCCGCTGCTGACTAGAGCCTTTGCAGGCTCAAGGTGTAGTCTATACACCTTCTCGCTTCTAATCCCAATCACCCGATCAAAACTCGTATTTGACCCCATGGGCTTGTTATATGCTCTATGGTCTCAAAACTTCACTTGAAATCCCTTGTCCTCCAAAGTGGAGACTGATACGAGTTTCTTGGTCAACCCCAGAACATATAACACATCAACAAAGCTTAGGGGTTTGCCAGACTCCCTCTAAAATGAAACAATGCCAACTCCTTGCGCCTGATATCGCACATCATCACCCAACCCAACGTGGATACTTGTTCCACCCTCTTGTAAGTCCTTGAAGAATTTTTTTTGTCTAGTCATATGACTAGATGGTCCATTGTCGATGTACCAAATATTGCTATCTGCGGTGCTTATCATGCAAGATATTAAACAAAACTCCTCATCGAAGTTTTTGCTGAACTCCTCCACCTCTACAGAACCTGCCATCGGGGTATTGCTCTTCTTCTTTCTGTTAGGGCACTAGGAGGAAAAGTGCCCCTGCTTGTGGCAGATAAAACACTTGACCATTGACATGTCATGGTTCTTTTTACCACCCTTCTTCCTCTTTGCCTTACCCTTGCTCTTCCCTGTCAAGACTAGAGCCTCCTCATCCACAATCTGTGGGGCACTGTTGGATGAGCATGATCCTTGACCCATGCGAGTCTCCTCCTGCACAAAGTCATCCCACAATCTCTGCCAATCAGGGAGCTTTTCCCTAGCGACAACACCTTTGACAAAGGTGTCCCATGGCTTAGAAAAGCCATTGAGTGCTATCTGAACTAGCTCCTCATCCTCGAGTCTTAGAGCCGATTGCTCCAAGCTCGTCTTTGATCTGTGTGAGCCTTGTGAGATAAACCACCACTCCTTCCCCCTTGGCCATCCAGGTACTGCGCATCCTCTCTTGTAGCACCATCTTTCGGTTTTCGTTCTTGCTCTGTTACATACTTTCCAAAGCCTTCCACATCTCATATGCGGTTTTCTTCCCGAAAAGATGAGGGACTATGTGGTCCTTCACTCTATCCAATATAATCAACATGGCTTTGGAATCAATCTTCTTCCAAGCTAACAACCGTGTCGGATCTGTGGGTGCAACCTTCGTGGAGTCAATGTGCCCCTCAGCATCACTGGCATCCAAGATCCTTGTGATCCTTTCTTTCCATGTAGGAAAGTTTTGAGCTCCCTGAAGTCTATCCTCGACTCTCAACTGCACAACCATAGTGAAGTGTACCTATCAAACCCCAGATCTGAACTCCAGGTCTGTGCCTTCAATAGATTTGCCCTTGACCTATCACTGCTGCTGCAAGTCTCTCAGATTTAGCTTAACTGAGCTCTGAGACCATGTAAATTTTCCTTTAAAGCTCAAACTAGGGCTAAACAATATATTTAATTATTTATCGAAAAACCACAAATGAACTTCTTTACTTGTATTGCAGCAAAATATAAAAACTAAGAAACATCCACAACATCACATAAAATATAGAAACAATTATTTTGGGCATGGAAACCCCTGGATAAAACCCAAGATGGGAAAATCAGCGCAACAGTCAGATATGAATTTTGTATTACGGAAATATGGAACTTTTACAATCAGTAGACAAATTCACCCAACCTGACAAAATGAGCCTTCTGTAGAAACACCAGACAACTCCAGCAACCCAACACACCCTCATCGGAGCTGTACGACCCCTGTGTCAGCAGTATGACCTCCTCTGCGCAACTGTATGGATCCGTACGGTGCTTACGTCAATCTAAACAGATTCCGTACGGTTGTACGACTGCCTCTATTGAACTGGTACGACTGACCTCTGCGTGATCCTGTACGACCTAGCTCTACTTGGAAGCTCGGTGACTCTGTCGGGTAATTGCTCCTTTGTGTTCTCTGCAAAATCCTTTGTCTGACTTCTCTCTGTTTGTATCTCTCCTGTGTACGTGTCCTCTCCACCAAATCTTTTTTTAACTCAATGGCTAAGCGAAAACCCTAACCCTCACTATGGATCAATGGATGTGATCCTCCGGTGAGATCAATGGCCAAGATTAGATTAGCCATCACTTAAATATTTCACTTTTCACTTTTCACTTTATTAAAATGACACTATTAAGTCAAAATCAAATTAGAATAATTAAAGTATTTTCCTAAGTCAAAACTCAGGAAAATCACTTTAATACTTTTGGCTTCCTGTTTAGTGTCTTTCTAGCATGCAAGGACACATGCAATGCTTGAAGACCTTCCTTGTTGCCACTTTCTAACAGGATTAATTGTCACTTTCTTGGGGTCTGGGTCTGGGTCTTGGTATTCATAAACTGTTTTGTTGTTGCCTTGTTGCCCATATGATGTATTGCATTGTTTCCCAAACATGATAGTCTTTTAGACTTTTGGTTTTCAAGATCTGTATTTATATAAAATCCAGCTTTATAGGATCTTTTGATAAGATCGTTAAGGTATATGATGTTTAATTTAGTCTTTTGATTTAATATAATAGTGTTTGTGCAGTTTCACCCTTCGTCTTTCGGTGGATGTCTTGAAGGAGTATATTTTTATACAAATATTAGAAAGTTTAGATGATAATGTGCTACTGTATCATCATTCTAACATGTAATCATATGTTGTCTGAGTTTTCTAAACATGTGAAATGTTCCAATGTTGTTCAGAAGGTGCAATAATTTATTAATTTTTGCTTTCTCAGTCATCACTGTTGTTCCCAAGAGAGTTTTGTAAGAAATTTTGCCTGTTTTGCAGATTAGGGTGAGAGATGGTACAACTGAGTGGGGATGGGGAGTCGTAGTTAATGTAGTAAAAAAGCCATCATTGCCACCCAGCACGTTACCTTCTCATATATTAGGTTCTCGTACTAGTAGTTATATAGTGGATACTCTATTACATTGTGCTTCTGGCTTGACAAGTGATGGTCCCCGCCCAAAGCCATGTCCTGCTCTTCCCAGACAAAAAGGTGAAATGCATGTGGTGAGTCGGATTCTTGAACAGTAATTCACAATTTCTTATTTACGTTTGATCTTGAGCATTGCAAATGTTGAATACCGTATTTTTGTTAAGTTTTGTTCTTTTCTAACACTTTAATTTCTTTCAATTTATCTGTTCTATTTTCTAAATATTTCTCTTGTACTTGTTAGGCTGAACATGTTTTCATTTCTTGCATTTTTTCTTTTCAGGTACCTGTTCAACTGCCCCTTATTTGTTCTCTTAGTAATCTTAGAGTTGCAATCCCGCAAGATCTACGACCAGCAGAGGCAAGGCAGAGTGTACTTATGGCTGTGCAAGAACTGGAAAAGCGATTTCCAAAAGGTCTTCCAAAGCTTGACCCTATTGAGGTTAGTTTTTGAATTTTGAAATTAATAGTGTTTGTGTTATTTAACTACTTTATAAAAAATGTGTTAGAAATTAGAATCTCTATCCTTACAGCCATGTGCAGGTTGTGCTTATAGTGTTCCTACTTATATCAGACTATCAGTATTGCATTCTGAGTTTGAGTTAGAAACATTGAGGTCTTGTGAGAAAATATAATAGGCGCTACAAATCATCCATTTGTTTGTTGAAGAATAGCTTCTTCTCTTACTCCAGTGGAATTCTTTTTCTTTCCCCAACTGTTCTTGGACACTTTCTCGATTGCTTTGCTATATGTATCCTTTATGGTTAAAATGTCGAAAATTGTTAGTTGCTTTTGAACTAGGGTGTGGAATCCATTGATAGTCTTCAGTACAATCTGTCCCTTGTCATCAGGTATTCGTAACTTTACGAGGTACTGATGAAATTCCACATGGTATTCTCAGGCTCAGCAGGGTGGGGGAATATATTGGAGACCCCCATCCTCAATGAGGGTGGGGTGGGGGGAGATAGTGGGAAAAAGATAATACTCCTTTGACATGGAAACATTGAAGGGAAGACCCTTCTTCAATTCATGGGTGCCCCCTGACACCCCACACCTCCCTACTGTACTCAAACCCATCTTCTCCCTATTTTAAAAACTGTTGAGTGTCCTTTGACCCTTTTGGTTGACTGACCGGGCACAGGAGAAGTGGTTAGGGGGAGAAGAGAACTTAATAATGAAGCTTTCTCCTATTTCTCCCCCTACTCGGTTCAATTTTTGTTTAAAAAATTACTATCTGATTTTCAGATTTTGCTCATTTGCCGTGGGATATATTTTTTTCAATGATGGTGAGGTTGTGGGTGGTATTGGAGAAATCAGAAAATAGTTGAGTGTCCTTGACCCTTCGGGTTGACTGACCAGGAACGGGGGAAATTGGAGCTGATTTTAGCACCGTTTGATAATTGGCGCCATTTGATTTCAGCAACATAATCTGTGTTGATAGTTTGAATGTTTTATCAGCAAACATTAGTGGGTCTGTAAATACTAAATTTCCATCACTTATTCTCCATGAAAAACCCAGTGTAGACAGTTGTGGTGCATAGACAGTTGTGGTGCATATCAACTCTTCTACGTTCTAGAGTCCTTATCCCAGAGATCTCGCTCCCAGAACAGCCGATTCTGGGGTAATCACCCAGGAAAATATCTGTTCACATGAGCTATGGAGAAGGCTTGGTCTTTCCAGGACCAAATGTAGTGCAAATAAGATCAAAGCACTCATCCATTAGGAGATCTGAGAGGGTGTGCTGTTGAAGTATAGCCGGACGAAAATACCGTCCTTTTGATCTTTATGTAGTCTTGTGCTTGGTTGTTTTCTATTTGTGTGGCCGCCAATCTTAGGTGGAGCTGCATATATTGCAAAGAATTGGTAGGATTCAAACATGGGCAAGGTCAATCCAACTTTTCCACGTCTAGTGTCCTTGTCCCAAAGATCTTGCTACCGGAAACAGGCCTTTCTGAACTAAACTCCTAGGAAAATACCTGTCCACATGAGCTATGGAGAAGGCTTGGTCTTTCCAGGACCAAATCAAATGGCAAGTAAAACCAAAGCACTCTTCTAATAGGAGATGCAAGAGGTTGTGCAGTTGTAATACAATTGGATCTAAAGGCCCTCCTCTTGGCTTTATGTAGTCTTGTGCATGGCTGTATATTATTGTGCACTATATTTTTTTACTGTATGAGGTATTTAGAAAAATAATTGGTAGGAATGATGCTTTGATGTAGCATCTGTCTATCTCTATGCTATATATATCCAGCATTAATTTTCCAAAAGTTAATGATTTTATGATTGAGAAAAACAATTGCGATGAGAAAGAAAGATGTCAGAAAACCAGAAAGTTAGTATGGGTGGTTATTGAATCTTGATCACTGCTATTGCGAAATTCAGAGTCTTCTTAACATTTAAAGCCACGCTTGGTTGGATAACCCATGAATTTGTCCTCTTGCAAGAATAATCTAGTATGCCTTACTTATGCTTACGGTCTTCAGTATATACAGGGTTATTCCTTCATGTCTGTGAGTGAGTGAGCTTTATTTTCATTTTGTGTTCTTTCTGACTGCACAGAATGCAGAATTCTAGGCATTGCTAGCCACTATATTATGTCAATGTTCTATTGCCTATGCAATTAGAAAATCCTTTTAAATTGCTGGTTTTTCAATGGCTGAGTCAATATTTAAACTCTGAAAAAAAACAGATATTGATATATATATTCTTCAACTTGAGCTACAGGATATGGGCATTGATGATCCGGATTTTATCCAACTTGTAAAGGAAGTTGAAAGATTGGAGCAAAAGTTGTTTGCTCATCCCTTTTATAAGGTGACTTTTAGGTTGACTTGCTACTGTCAGCTGTCCTATGAGGCGCTTATTGTTCTTGACTGACTGTTTATAATTAAATAATTTTTGGATATGTTTTGATATTTTCATGATACAGTCTGAACAGGATGAAGACCAGTTGAAGTCTTTTCAAAGAAAAGCACAGCTAAATAGTGCAGCTCAGCAACTTCGTATGAAGATGCGTGACTCTCAGGTATTACATAAAAATTTGGTGGGTCAGTAGACATTGTTCTGTAATATTGTAGAGGGAAGCTATATATATTTTGGTCAAAATAAATCTCTTTATTGTCTTTGCGACATATTACTTGTCATTTAGTGCTATACATTTTTTCATGAAATTGGGAGAGCATCGGTTATCTTTTCAAGCAATTTTGGAACTACTTGTTGGAACAATAGAACTATCTATATCTTACTTTTGGGTAGGTAAGTAAACAACAACTTTCTTTTACTTTTATCAGTGCCACTCTTATGTTTTGTGATAATTGTTGAATGACAATAATGTGATACTTACTCTTTAAGGTACTCTGGCAATAAATAACAAAAACTGTTTGTATGTTATGGTTCTTTATCAAAGAAAAAACCTGTGAGTTAAAGTGGGGTATTGTGTTGTATTTGTCTTTATGAGTTTTTAGTCGGCAGTAATTCTTTCTTTTCACAATTGTTGGTAAAAATATAAATTTGATAATTGATTGCTTAGTTGTTAAAAAAGCAAGTCTTTTGAATAATCTTGGGTCAAACTCGACTGGGCACCGTCCTGAACTGTGTTAACTTGGTTGGAGTCTAAGCCTCTGTTTCCAGTCAAATTCACTAGTAATGAGTCAGATCCTTCAGTACTCATTGGCAGGAGAGGGAGACTTACCGTCGTCAACCATAAATGACAAAGAGGAAGATAAAATACCTTATTTTGAATTGTTTTTGTTGTCAATTTTTTGTCAAACTTTTACACTTTGACCTAGCTAGCTTGAGTTTTTCTACATCGACTTAGGATTGGTTCTGAGAAATCTCATTTGGCAATCCTGATAAACCATTAAAACATTTTGGGAATGGCATGGGCTAAACAGATGGCGAATTGGCCCTTGTCTGGATGGTCAGAGTAACGGGAGGGGAAATTGACAATTTTTGCAATGTTCCCACAAGTTTCCGGGACGCGGGAGCTGGGAAATGCACATTGGGGACGTGTGAAGACCACCCCCAAATTTTAGCGAAATTTAGGGGGGCGGGGGGGGTGTCCAGGTCTTAATAAAAATTAATATTATAAATTGTTAAATCCCAACAATAACAATTCAATGATTCATCCCATGTAAACTACTAAAAGTAAATAATAAATAGTAAATACTTGATGATTCATCCCATGTAAACTACTAAAAGTAAATAATAAATAGTAAATACTAAGTTTATCATTGTGCAATGTAAATAAGAATATAGAAAATTAATAATACAAAGACGTTATACAATTCATCATGATAATTTTCAAATTTGTCATTTGAATCTTGATATTCATATTTCTAATTTCAGTCATTGTAATTGAAAAATTGCATCAATGATATCGCATGCTAAAATAGTGAAATAGTAAATTACTAAAGACTAAGCCTGAAATAGAGACTAAACAACAATTAAAATTAAAATTTTGGTTTTTTCAACTGAAATTGGGAAAATCGTGGGGGCGTCTAGGAGCCCCTCAGTTTAAGGAGGGGCGTGTGGGAGCCCCCCTTCATCGGAGCGTGTTGCAGAACAGGGGGACACGCCACCCTACGCGTTTCCGAGAGTTTCCTGATTTTGGGGACGCTAGGAAACGTTTCCCCAGGAGCCCCCGGGGCGTAGGGAGCGAGGGGGGCGCACCCCCGACCCTGGGGGGCAAGTTCCCGTGTAACACTGCATTTTTGGCCTGAAATCTGGTAGGAATCATTTTGGATTGTGATGGAATTACAGATACAAGATGTTAATATTGCGCAATCTAGTTGCAGTAGGGATATTCGAGGGTTCTGAATCCATTTCTGTTTAAACAACAATCTCATCAACCCAAATTTACAATTTCAGCAAAAGATTGCTTGGCCAGATTCTCGTGAGGGGAAATCGAAAATGGTCAAAATCATGGAATGTGTAACCCTCTTCTTTGGTAATAAACAAAATTGACAAATTGTCTTTTAACGGTGATTCTTTTGTGAAAGCAAGAATCTTACAGATGTTGATTTGTACCCAGACTAGTTGTTTCTAGTGTTATAAAAAACGATCGGTCCGACTGGTTTGTTAGGATCGGTCACATGGTTGATCGATTCAGTACAACACCATACAACCGTGGTTGTGGGCCCAAAAATTTAAATTAAAAAAAAAACAAAAAAACATAAAAACAAAAAAACCCTACTATAATAGCAAAATTCCTAACCTATTCTAAACAATAATCAGCAGTGACATTTAAAAAAAAGCCTACTCTAATAGCAAAAATCCCTATCTTTCATATTCTATCCCTTTACTTAAATTTTTTAACATTACCATTAATTGTTTCAAGATGTTTGAGAGTAGCTCCAACTGTTGGATACCCCTTAGGGTAGATAGACTGACTAATACAAAGCCAATAACAGAGGAGATAAATAAGTGTGAGATGCTTTTCTCATTAAGATATGTATAAATAAATACATGAGTGACTCTTGGTTTCGTATTCCAAGGCATCTCTTGGACTCCGCATGACTTTCTTATTCACCTATGACACTTGACGTGAATAGTTTCCTAACCCTAAGGATTAGGCTTCCAACATTACCCCCTTAATTTGAAAAGGTATGTGTGAGTCCAAGCAGAGAGCTGAAATCTAGAGAAGGATAGTTGCAGATGGCTGAAGAAGTTCTTTGAATCAAAAGGTTGGCAGAAGCTGAAGTCTTCTTTTAAATGGGTGGTTTTAGGATTACCACAAATTCTGGAACTTGGCAATAACTTGATTTTGGCTCAATTCTTCTCTTGAACTCGGCTTTGACTTAGGTTCTCGCTTAGTGGTTCCTGCATATTTTGAAGGCTAGCAGAAGTTGTAATTCTTCTACTAAATGATGGTTCAATGATGACCTCAAATTTTGGAACTTGGCTCTAAAGCTTAGAGGTTCTTGGAACATTCCAAAAGCTAGTAGGATTTGATTCATTCTACTAAATGGGTGGTTTTAGTTTGACCCCAAATTCTGGAGCTCAATGGAACATGGCTTTGACTTTGGTTCAGTGCTACAACTCTCACTCTAGCTCGAGGCTTTGGCAACTGGCACAAAGTTTTGGCTATTTGGTGCTGGTTTCGGCTTGCTTGTTTCTAACTACCAGTCAGGGCCCCTTGTCAGGAACAAGGTATGCCTCAATTGCAAGATGTGTCGTTACTCGAGAATTCATTCTTTAGTATGACATATAAATCTAGAGAAGGATAGTTGCAGATGGCTGAAGAAGTTCTTTGAATCAAAAGGTTGGCAGAAGCTGAAGTCTTCTTTTAAATGGGTGGTTTTAGGATTACCACAAATTCTGGAACTTGGCAATAACTTGATTTTGGCTGAATTCTTCTCTTGAACTCGGATTTGACTTAGGTTCTCGCTTAGTGGTTCCTGCAATATTTTGAAGGCTAGCAGAAGTTGTAATTCTTCTACTAAATGATGGTTCAATGATGACCACAAATTTTGGAACTTGGCTCTAAAGCTTAGAGGTTCTTGGAACATTCCAAAAGCTAGTAGGATTTGATTCATTCTACTAAATGGGTGGTTTTAGTCTGACCCCAAATTCTGGAGCTCAATGGAACATGGCTTTGACTTTGGTTCAGTGCTACAACTCTCACTCTAGCTCGAGGCTTTGGCAACTGGCACAAAGTTTTGGCTATTTGGTGCTGGTTTCGGCTTGCTTGTTTCTAACTGCCAGTCAGGGCCCCTTGTCAGGAACAAGGTATGCCTCAATTGCAAGATGTGTCGTTACTCGAGAATTCATTCTTTAGTATGACATATAAATCTTGTTGGCTGTTGATGACCATTGCCAAGAATCTATCCACCCATAATGAATCTTCTCTCTTACAGGTTTCTTCAACATGAAACATCTATCTGAAGAGTGGGGTATGCTTTCCACAATGCTTACAAGGATGAAGTCAAAACACGGATCTTTCATTTGGCCAATTGGATCACAATTTTAGCATTTCAAACTTTGAACTGGAGTAGATGAAGATGAACTTTCTTTTAAGAACCCATCACTTTGAAATTGGATTGGCTTAGAGAAATCAGGAATATGAACCGTCACTTCCTTGTCGTACCCAAGACTAGTTCCGTGCTTGTTGTGGGTGACTTGTACCCATGCTCTGATGATAGGCTTGGAAACAAAAAGCAAAACCTCTTTATGCATAACTTCATCTTCATTTGGCTTTGCATCCGAAGTGGCATCATTTACTTTGAAAGTAACTTCATTGATTTGAACATATGTAGGTTGTTGATATGCATCACAAAAAAAGGATTGTTCTGAACATCAACAATTTCAGAATGTTGCTTCCTTTGCTGTAGCTCATCACGCTAGAGTTGTGATTCAAGCTGAAGAAACTCAATTGTCTTGCGAATCTTGTACACAATTTTGAATGTGAGTGAGAGTGGTCTTGTCGATCATGACATTATTGTCGACATAAGAGAGAAGGAGAGTGTTCAGTAACTCTACCACACCATTGATTCTCGCCATTGATAAACTGAAGACTCACTCAACTAAATAAGAGATTCTTGCAACTCCACCCTTTCACATATAGACTCAACAATTGAAGTACCTGACTCACAAGATGAATGGGTGTCGGTCTTAGTCAAGAATACACTCGAGTATATTACAATTCAACTTTGATTTATGATTTGACCTGTTACGCTGCACTTGTACCCAACACACCTTCAAATATGCCCAGGGAGAGAGAGGCCAATTTTTTTTCACTAGGAGGGGTGTTATTCAGCAGTGGTGCTAATGGCTGGGCCCTTTGGTCCATTCTTTAGGAGTACCATGGCTTAATGGCTCTGTTGACTGCCTTTTGTTGGGGTTTTTAACCCTGGGTTGGTGTTTGAGGCTCCATCACTAGGTCACATGACCTCACACCTTGTTTCCTTGCGCTGGTGGCCTTTGTTTAAGTTGTGAGATCTTGGTCTGCCTTCACGGCTACCTTAGACACCCTCCGGGTCTTCCAATTGACTAACTCCCTCCCTCCTTGGCTCCTTCGTCAGAGGACATCATCCTTCCTCCTAGGTCGTACTGCTGCTTTGAGGGGGGGCGTTGAGGGATTTACAACATTTTCGGGGTTAGATGGGGCATGATGCCCTCCCTCCAAATCACTCCAGCCTTTCATTCGAAGTGATTCATTTATTTTAATAGTTTTTGGCACCAAGGGGGAAAATACCCTAGGTGGCCTACTATATGCCTACTTTAGGCCATATTTTATATTATTTTATGTTATAATTTTGAATTGACATTTTAAGGCATGTCGGCTTAGATTATTTTGTAAAGTGAGTGTGAGAGGCTATTTATAAGCTAAGTAGCATGGGTACCCGTACCCAAGGGTTGGGGACGTGTACCAGTATTGGGTACTTGTACCGCTGTACCTGGTACAGGAACGGGTACTTCTGGAAGTACCCAAGAAGTGCCCGGTACCTTGCCCAAGTACCCGGTACTTTTCACTGTTCAGTTGGGTACTGGTACTCCAAAAAGGCAAAGTACCCAGATTTTGGGTACTTCTAGGGTATTTTGGTACTCCAAAAAAGGAAAAGTACCTTGATTTTGGGTACTTCGGGGGTACTTCCAGCCCATAAATCTCAGCTTGTGAACATCAAAATCCAATTTTTTTTTTAAAGTTTTGAAGTGAAGAGGGGGAAGGGTATGGTGGGGCCCTCTCCCAAAGACTTAAACCAAAGCCTTAAAGCTTACTAAGAGCTTAAGCCTCAATCATTTTCTTTTATTCTTGGTAGCAGCGCTGAAGTTTGGAGGCCATGGGTTGCATTGGTGAGCTCAGTTCAACGGCGAGTCCTTATGATTTATCATTTAAGAAATGGTAATAAACCCATTTAAATAAGAAACATAGTATACTTCAGCTTCCATTATAACTGGCCAATAGTTGTTGTGTTTGGCACAGTAGTGTGTGGTTGATTGGCATATTGCACATCTGCGTATTGTTTTGTTTTAGCATCAACATATTTATTTCGAGTAAAACTCGTGTTTTTTTTGTAAATAAAAGATTATATTACTGCGCGATTAACGATTACAGGGATGCCCAAAACATAGGACACAACACTTCCACTCCAAACCCCAGCTTGCAAACCATTACAGTTATCCACAAAAAACATCTTTCTTTCCCAAAAGAGGGAGATCTCCACCTAGGCAGAGTTCAATCCCAGAATTAAGACCGCTAGTGCTAGAAGTAAACTGGCTAAAATCTACCTATATCTATTGACAGAGCCTTGCTATCATGTAGACAGAACAATAACATAAAAACAGAAACAAAAACAAGGATCAAGGAAGAAGGTTGGCACTGGGAAAACCCGCATTCTGCACTGAATCTTCCCCGTTCTGCGGAGGAACGCCGCCAAGTAAAACTCGTGTTATTTACCATGCACAACTAGTGATTCAGTGACCCATTTGGAATCCCATAGATTACCACATTTGTGCTTGCCACAACCCTCTTGTTTGTTTTATAAATTTATATTGATTATGTATCATTGATCTGGGCATGAATGCTTGTGATATTGAGTCTGTTTTAATTGTTCCATCTTCATCTACTTAATATGGAGTGAATAGAAACTAATTTCTTAGCTTTAAATTGGGGCAAGAAAGTAAGTCATTTGGTATTGAAGGTTACCATAAGAGTTCATTTCTTCAAAATACTATGAATGCATCTTAATATTACTTGCTTTTCCATGCTTATGTGCAATTAAGTTAAAAGTTGAAACTCAAACACCATAAGATGAAATTCATACTTATAAAAGTTATGTTTTATCTCAGATTCTCATACTATTTAGTATTTTCCAGATTTACTTTGTGACTATCCTAAGCTTAAAGCACTCAAAGATTATATTTTGAGATTGATCATATTGTTCTCTATTAAAATAGTTCATTGATTTGTTCATAACAACAATCTATTAAGAGAGTATTTCAGATCTGTTTTGTTCATAACAACAATATATTTAAGAAAGTATTGTAGTTTACTGTTTACTTGTTGACCAATTAACATTGAACAATGAAAACTTAATAATAAATACTAATATATAATATAATTTATAAACTTGAAAATTATATATATATATAAACTATAGTACCTCGACGTACCGAAGTACCCTATTTCAAAAAGTGGCGTACCCGTACCAGTACCCAAGTACCTTGGAAACCTAGTTTATAAGCCTCTCCTCACTTCATTTGAATGTAAGATAAGTGAGATAAAACAATATGCACTTATTTTACCCAACTAGTGCTCTTTGGAAGTGATGTGCCCCTCTTGAGGAAGATGATTTTCTAGGTTTGATGGTAATTTCTTGAAGTTTCTTTGGTTCTATGCGATCTTTACAAAGGTGATGGTATGATTTGTTGGTTAAACACTTGCACAAGGAGGTATCTAGGTTTTTTCTTGATCTCTCTTTGTTAAATGTTGATGAATGATGTATGTTTATGGATTGAATGGTAGCCATTAGAGCTGCATTTTGTCTTGGCTAGGCTATTTTTTAACCTCTAGTCACCTTGGTTTGTAGAAGTACGTTCCTCATAGTGTTGAAAAGTTACCTAGGACGTGTTTGTTTACTTTGTGATGCCTTGGGGTGGACATGAACACTTAAAATTGTGGTTCCTAGTATTTATAAAGTGAATGACTATATGTTATAAAGCTATTTTGCAAGAAATTCCTAGGTAACATGCATACTAGTACTGAAAACTTTTTGAAACACCGAAACCTGTAGGAAACGTTGTACCATACGACTATCGACGTTTTGGCAGCGTTTCGACCCATGTGGGAGAATATTATGCTCAAAGTAGTATTGAAGATACCGCAAAGGTTATTTGCTTGTAGATCCCTTGTTGAATTCTGGCCTATCTTGAATTTGGTAGGGATTGACACTCAAACCCTAACAATTCTAGGATGTTAGCAAACTCCTCATTACTATCCTTGATTGACCCCATTTGCCCATTTGATAAGACATTGTATTTTCATTTCATAAATACACCGTGTTTCTAGGTTTACTCTTCGAATTCACCTTGTGCTTCATTGCTGAACCCTAGTGACCCTAGTTAGGGACTCCTCTCTTGGTCTAGAGAACTAGCCTAGAGAGCAGAAGAGGGTTGGTGCGGTGACAATGACCACCTCTTAGTTATCCATAAACCATCATTGGTTTTAGGGTTTTCAATCTCAATGTGCTGGTTTGTGTTATGATACTCCCATTGTTACCTTTTTAATCACTTGTTAAGTCTAATAGACGTGCTGGTTTGTTTTTTCCTTCTAAAATTACTAATAGAGATAGATGTTCTATGCCTAGCAATTTGTGAAGTGATTTAGGGGGGTGTTGTGTGAATGCATGGCATAGAGTGACTTTGATGGTCGTATATGTTGTGCTTTTGGAAAAGCATGAAATGAAAGCTTTGTTAATAGAATGTAAAGATCTATGCGACCGATTCTTGGATGGTTTGATTGTTACCTTAGGAGGTATCGTTATGTCACTAATCTTGAGCTTGGAGGAGTTGATTTTATTGCGTGGAATTTGTGTCGAAGATGATATTAGGAGTTTTTGGTATGTATCAATCGCTTGTCTTGCAATCAACCTAATCTCGACTTTGCCTTTGACCACAGAGCATCCAACAACCAATTCTTCGCAAGGCTTATGGGTCCACCTTATTTGATGTGCCCTAGATTCTACAATTGAACTTCCTTTTTCTGCCTACATTGGACCATCACAAGGGCTCTTGTGCGTTTGTCCAGATACCACTCCATCATTGTGAGTTTTCTTCAAATCGTTGCTCTATGGTTTGCCCTTTATTGTCATGGATCCTTGAGGTCGAAGTTTTGAAAGTTTTGTGAAGAAAATTTTCAACTGGGACCCTTTTTGTTCATTCAATTCCATAACATACCCGTCATAGAGATGGCACATATGGTCTTCTATCTTATTTGAAGCATGTTTACATTAGTGGATTATCTTCTTTCATCTCTGGTGTTAGTTCAATAACCTTTTTTCTACAATTATTTTGTAATGTTTTGAGTTGAATCTTATGATCTAGAATGTTGACGTGGACACTAGGTAACCTCATTTGATATGTGATCATCACCTTGTTAACCAACAACCTAGCTACATTCCTTAGCTCCACTTTCACATCAAGTGGTAACAATTGCTTCCTTGATCGTTTAAATGAATTGTCTAATTTAGGTTGGCTCATTTCAACAACTACCTTTTTCTGAATCTTCAAGTGTTCTCCAATGGTGTGCATTATGAATTCTCATGAATACATTGTTAGGATCTTGTGATGACGTGCTTTCATCATCATTTTTTCCTTCTGCATTGTCAATTTTATATTCTTCTTCTTTATTGCCATGGTGATGTTAATCGTCTTTTCTTTGTGAAGAATTATTCGTCTTTCATTGGTTTGTGGAGCAAGTTCTTGCTCTTCCTTATTCTCCTTCAGTTCAATGTGTTTTCCATTGATCTCACATCCTAGGTCGGATTCAAAATATGAATTAGAATATTTAACTTTAACTCCGGTGTTCCTTCGGTGTCATTAATTTTACTTCCTTTCTTGGAGACGTAATTATTTTGCTTTGCCTCAATCTCCTCATGATTCTCTTTTCCACTTTTCAGGTTGACCTCATCCTTTATTATCATGTTGAAATTCCTTACTATTTGTTGTACCAAATCTCAACTTTTTGATATAACTTTCCTTGTTTTGTATATTTCCACCATTTAGGAACTATGATGGTCGATAGCTATTGGTTTCAAATTGTTGCCATGACTTGAGTGCTTTAATCCACAAATTGGCGAAAGTTTTTGTCTGTGATGCCAAATGTAGCAAAAGCTAACCTTGATTTGAAGTTCTCAATTGGAGATAACACAAAATATAAATATTGAATGTATAAAATAACAAATGTTTCTTTACATTGAAGGTCAGCCCCTATTATAAATGGTAAATCTTCTTAACAACATTTAAAAATCCTTTCAACACTTCTCTATCTTGGAAGGCGCCTTCCAATACGTTCTCTCAATACCATGCTATTATGGATTAATTGCATAAACTGCCTTATGAAGTGGGGTGTTTAATTTATTCAACTGCCCATGTATAAATGTTTTCAATCATGGGTATAAGGTGGGATCTCTCTTATTATTGATGGATTGAATCCCCTCACACATAAAGTCACTGTTCTCATCTCAGCTAAACATGTGTTCGCATCAACATAATGCAACATGTCACATATAGGTTCTACAACTTTAACATCTGCACAAATGCATTCATCACCCAAATCATACTCTTTACCTCAATAGTTGCATGTGAGGTAGATTTCTTCCAATGTTCCCATGTGTCATTAGTAACTATGGAAGCTAAAGTGACCCTTCACTTCCAATAGTCAGTGAAGAAGATTTTAGCAAGTGGCAAATCTTGTATCAATTGCTTTAAGCCCAAGTCACCTGGTTCAAATTCGTGTTTGAGTTAGACAACCTTGAAGTTCGACAAAAATCCAACAATGAAAATTTTGGTGATAAAATTCGACATTAAATTTGAGAGACTATAAAATTTAAAAATAAGAAAAATTAATGAGTTTGTTTTTAATTAAATTCAATATACGCTTTAAATACATGATAAAATTGACCAAATTGACACCCACACCCCTGTTGACCAAATTTGGAAGAAAAAACTACGAAAAAACAAAAAATGAAATGAAATACCATGAGTGAGAGATATTTTAATATATTCCTTGATTTATTGGCCATTTTCTCCTTGCCACTGTGTGGTTTTAAATTGCTGCCCTCAATTTCTCTAATGAACACCCATCAGAGTTTCAACATTTTCTTGTATCTGCCTACCATGAGAGGGGTGGCGGTTACTCTATTGGTCCATTAGAGGGTGAAACTCATTGTGATGGTCGAGCCATTGTAATTTTTGCGAGGGTTAAACAATGAGGGGCGATCAACGAACTTTGAACTACGAACAAGTATCGGGTGAGGGCGATAGCATTGGATGCGGATTAGGGTTTTGCCGTTTCCCAAAAAGTTGTCGAATTTCGAATTTGAATCATTAAAATGGTCGAATTTAGTGACTTACAACTCCATTTTGTCAAACTTGCAGTAAATTGATTGTGGATGGTGGTGGTTACATATAAAACTCTGAATTGTGTTGCCATTTTCACTTAACACCTGAAGTCAACCAAGTTTTCTAATGTCTTTCTATGCATTATTCAAAGAATGCCTAATGTACCATGTCGAAAAACTATGCAAATACTCTTTTTGGACCATTAGTCTTGGTGCTTTGTAAATGGGATTTGCATCTGTGATAACTCAACGTTAGGTGGTACCACCTCCTCGTGGCATTGCCTCATGCTATATACATCATCAATGTTTGCATATTTGGTTTCTAATGATTTGGATTTACATTGACGTACATGAATGTATATATGTTTAAAAATTTGCATATTTTATGGATTATTTAGTTCATTGGTTCTTCAAGCCGTTTTTTTCTTGATTCTGGTTTGGTTCTAGATTTTTCCTTTTTAGCTCTAGTGTAGATCCAATTGTTTTAACTTCGTTTATGCCTCTCTATCTTGGAAAGGAAGCTGCTTATTATTCTCTTAGCATAATACTATTTTGATTTACTGCATAAACTACCATATGCACTGGGTAGTTCAATTTATTCCACCACCCATGTATAAATGCTTTCAACGGTGAATGTAAGGTGGTATCTTCGTTATCATTGATGGTTTGAATTCCCTTGCACACAAAACTGATCTCCCAAAACCCAACTCTTTACGTCAATGGTTGTGTGCCAAGTAGATTGTTTCTACTATTCTTGCATGCCATTCAAAAGTGTGGAAGCTAAAGCCCCTTTCACCTCAATGGTCATTGGAGAAGAATTTAGTAAGTGACTCCACTTTGTCAAACATGTAGTTAATTGCTTGAGTGGTTGTAAAGTTATGAATAAAAAAAAATAAACAATATATCATCAAATATATAACATAATAATAATAATAATAATAATAATAATAATAATAATAAATTAATTAATAATGTCTTTACCAAAAGGACATGTCTTATGGTTGAAAAGGCAAGATAAAGCTTATATCACCTCTACCAATTTTAATTGAAAAACATCATCTTTCAAATCATCCATTTATCTTATCCATTCATGGATTACTGTTCTTGGCCTATTTGCGCTGCTTATTTCTGTAGAAACATGTTTTTGACTTGGTACTGTTCTCTACATCGTTGGTACTTGACCAAGAAGACAGGCCCTTGGCCTCCCATCCACATATTCTTCTCCACCCCTGCCTTCCATTCTTCCTTAACCTTCCTCCAGCATTATCAAAACGCACTACACACTCACTTCCACCACACGTGGATCACTCCCATACACCTGCAACAGATCCATATCCCTGTTGCATTGCAGGCATTGCCCTTACATCCAACGCCTCCCTCTCATTTGCCTTCCTTCCTGCCCCTCCTCTGCTCTCTTGCTCCCGCCACTCTCTCCTTCCTGTGTTACCGACTTTTCTTCCACCCACATCAAGCAGCTCCCTTCCGCTGCTCGTTGCTCTGTGCACATTCCCCTCCATAACTTCACCATACTCCATTGCCATGCATGTTGTGCATACCTTCGCTGCTCTGAACCCCTTACCTCACTGCTAAGCTTTTGTAGCCTCCCTCATGAAGCTTGTCCCATAAGCTGCACTCTCGTTTCATTGCAACCTCCACATACCTTCGCTGCTCTGAACCCCTTACCTCACTGCTAAGCTTTTGTAGCCTCCCTCATGAAGCTTGTCCCATAAGCTGCACTCTCGTTTCATTGCAACCTCCACCCTTGACGCACTCCACCTCGACTACCTTCCCTTCCGCCTCGACCCCTCCCACCTCGACTCCCTCCTTCCTCCCACGCTCTGTCTCTTCTTATGCTTTGCGCCCATCTCCTTTACCCTTCTACACGCAACCACACCTCTAGTCCACACCCGTATCTCGCTGCTCTCTTCACGCATCTACCCTACATCGCCCGCTCTCAACTCTTGACCAACTCGATCTCTCTCCCTCTGTTCGCCTCTCGTCTCTACAACCACACACCCATTCTCTTGCTCATGCGGCTGCCTTTACTCTAACCAACTCCATCTAGTGCGACCACTGCTCCCATAGGTTGTTGGTCCTCCACGTTCTCGCGATCCCATACGCCTGCACCGTCCATCTACACTTGTGCCTCTTCCAAGTGCCTTCCTTCGTTCCATCGTTTTCCAACGCGGTCCCCTTTCCCACGGTCCCCTTTCCCATCCACATATTCTTCTCCACCCCTGCCTTCCATTCTTCCTTAACCTTCCTCCAGCATTATCAAAACGCACTACACACTCACTTCCACCACACGTGGGTCACTCCCATACACCCTGCAACAGATCCATTATCAACTCTACCAATTGTAATTGAAAAAAATCATCTTTTAAATCATCGATTTATTATTTTATCCATTCATGGATTACTGTTCGTTGGCCTATTTGCGCTGGTTATTTCGGTAGAAACAAGTTTTTGACTGTTTTAGGTAATTTCATTTAAAACTCAGAATTTTGTGGCCATTTTCAATTAGCATATGTATCCAATCAAGTTTGCTAATATCTTTCAATGCATTATTGAAAGAATGCCCAACAATGATGCCCAAAGGCTATGCAAGTAATCTTTTTTGGACCATCAACCTTGTTGTTTTGCAAAAGGGCCCTGTATTTGTGATAACTTGGGCAACATTAGATGGTGCCACCTCCTTTTTGGCAGCACATAATTTGTATTTGATGAAGAGTGTGTTCTTTTGACCTGAACAATAAAAAATCTTCAAAATTATGAACTGAATACGAAGGAGACAATGATGTGTAGCAATATATGATTTGGTCGATCCATCCAACCATCCATAACGATGGAACATCCTTCGACACTCCAAGATGCCCTCAGTGGTGGCATTGGGTTCCCAAGGTTGCTTTCTACTTGTCAACCAACAAGGTATCTAGAGATTATAAATAGAAACACTATTCTTCATTTTGAGAGTATCTTTGAGTAGCATCTTAGATATGATTTTTTGTGACTGATTTAGGGTTTTATAGAAAGCACCCTAGTTCTCTAAATGGCACTCTAGTCAGTTAACTAGGGCCCCCCTTCTAAATCTTCATTGACTTAGGGTTACTTTACAAAAGGTCAAAACATCATAACATTAAGGAGGGTTTCCAAAATACAAAATATAAAATTAAAGTTAAGTCATCATAATAAAAGGGTTGAGATACGACAGTAAGGAGGGGCGTTTGGACCAACAAGGAAACCATAAGACCAAGCCAAGCACAAGGCTAACCACAAGTCAACAAGGTGGGAGGAAAACCCTTTTACCCACAAGACCAAGGTGTACCAACAAGGTGGGAGAACAACCCTTTTACCCACAACACCAAGGTTTACCAACAATGTGGGAGAACAACCCTTTTAGCCACAGTGAGAGGCAACCAAACTTTTATCTTTCTCTCTCAAGTTATGTGGTCCACAAGTGTGCCATACAATAATTGGAAGTATTTATCATCACCATATAAGGAAGGTCAACACTAGAATGATGTGATTTTTTGGTCCTCTTGACTGCTCCTAGAAGTCAAGTGCTAGTGACATCATCAAGGGGTGGGCAGTCCCTTGAAGAAACAACCTAGCTTAATCATTTAGGAGAGGAGGACATTGGACATCATCATCTTGGTTAACTGACCAGGAATTTACCTGCAGGACCTGCTTTGTCCTAGACCAGGATGTCTTTGTCTCAGCCTGCAGGATCTGCTTGGTCCTTTTGACCAAGCATTGTTTGGTCCCTGAACATAATGCCCTAGAGACAGATAGGGGCCCTAGCCACATGCTAAGGACTTTTTAATACCGTCACCCTACATGGTCTCAGACAAAGAACCCCAATACACTGCAGGGGGCCCTAGGGTACGTGTTGGAAAGTGTCCAGATTTTGGGACACGAAAATTATGGTGTCGGACACGTATTATGGTCTCTGCCTAATTATCTAACCAAGAACCCTGGTTAACTGACTAGGGTGCCATTCAGAGAATGGCTCTCGCAGCTTCACATCTTTAACATGATTAGTGGCAAGAACCTTCTGTTCACATTAAACAGAAGGTTGCTGATAGTTTGATTGTCCCTTGTTAATGGAAGGGTTCATTGAAAGGTATGCCACATGCAAGAAAAAATCTTTAAGTCAAACCTTCCTTCCTTCACTTCAAACATATCATAAATTCCATCTATCTTGGCTCTCTTACGTGACGAGGATGGAAACAATTTTGGATGTTTTTTAAGGCACATACTCACCACCACAAGCATCCTCATCAGATGTTCGATCATATTGGGTCTCATCATTGGAAGTGACATTAGGGCATATACTTTTTTCCTTGGTTGCTAACTCCTTTGCTCTTTCTTTCTCGCCGCATGCTTTATGCATTTTAGCTAGATAACTAGTGTAAAAGTCATAAGAAATGGGATCGACACGTATTTATGCCTTTACAATGTGAAGGGCAAAGCATGCACTGATCTCTGCTGTACCCTTTGCATCTTGGGTTCCTTTATCCTCTTGCCAAACTTCTAACTTGCACTAAGGGCTTCTACGTCTTCACAAACTTCTGCACACGAGTCAGATTATTAGGCCAAGGATGTAAGATTAATTTTAAGTAAATATTATGGTGGTAATAATACCATTATGAGATACACTACACATTGATAAAAAATGCTAATGTTTTATGAAAATAGCCAAAAAATGCTAATATTTTATGAAAATAGCCCTTTGGTGTGTTTATTATTTAGAATCAGACAAAAGTAGCTATTTGACAAAAAATAGCCCATGGGGTTTTCTGTGGATGACCCCATTGCTTTCACTTGATACTTTAGAATGATATGAACATGACTAGAATAAGTGCTTTGTAAAAGAATATACATTGCTTCCCCTCCTGCCCTTTTGTTTGTTATTATATGTCTGAAACATTAAAAGTAATTATGAAAATCATTTTATTCCTTTTCACGACTATTTATATTACATAGGAAAGTGTTGATTAGGTTTTGTCTATGCCTGTACCATTGATGACAACATCTCTACAAAAATGTTTCCTTTTCTCATCTTTGAAAATGCAGCATATATTACGTTAAATTTCAATATTCAGGTATATCAGGATTGTTAAAACTTGCAACCAAGGGGCAGTCACAAACCCTCCCTCCACACATACACAAGGAGATCTAGCATATCCACTTTGGCTTTAAATTAAAGAGTATCTATATCTGTTCTAAAAATGACACTCCTTACTGAAATTTGTATAGCCAGGTCTGCTCTAAATGCATATACTTCACCCAGATGAAACGGGGAAGTTGCCCCATTTCTTTTCTTACTTTGTTTGCACTCTACATGCTAAAATATCCTGAAATTCATGCCTTCAATTTTAGTTTGTTTTTCAAATATTTTGTTTGAAAAGTTAAATGTGGAGTACTTTGATTTCTTCCGTTGCTATCATTATAAAATGTGCTTACTGTTCATTCCTTAGGAAGCTTTCTCTCCCTCTCTGTCGTTGTCATCTGTGGAAAGAAAATGCTTTCTACAAATATTTGTCCACTGAAATAACACATTCTAGCTCTCTTGTATCTGCAAATAGACACCCTTTCTGATTCTTAACCCTTTAAGCAGCTTCACAAGTTTAGGGAAGAGTTAAAAAATCGGTCAAGAGTGCTTAAGCGACTTGGACACATTGATTCTGATGGTGTGGTGCAACTAAAAGGTCGGGCTGCTTGTCTCATTGACACAGGGGATGAACTTCTTGTAACAGAATTGATGTTCAATGGTAAGTCTTTCTGCATGAATGCAGGTCATGCAAGTCTCTGACAATGGGTGATTTGTGGTGTCTAATTTCTTATTATTAATAATGATGAAGTGGTCAACATGTTTAAACTGATATGCAGGGACATTCAATGAGCTGGATCATCATCAAATAGCAGCACTTGCAAGCTGCTTCATTCCATGTGATAAATCAAATGAACAAGTACACTTGACTAATGAGCTTGTGAAGCCATTGCGTCAACTTCAGGATAGCGCACGATTGATTGCACAGGTTATTCCTTGCACAACTTCATAAAAATTAATCAATAAATGAGCATTTCCAATATCAAGGCTTTCTGTTTGTGCTGCATTATATGAAATATGTTGCAAAAACACACGGAATCTATTTTGTTATTGCAGGTTCAGCGTGAGTGCAAGTTAGAAGTTGATATAGAGCAGTATGTTGAGTCAACAACTCGTCCACATTTGATGGATGTCATCTACCATTGGTCTAAGGTTTGTATTTTTCTGAGTTTTGTACTCATCTGATGAGTTTGTTACTTTTGGATGCTTTATACTAGTGAAATTGAGAAACAAGTCTAACTTGCCCACATGATATTTTTTCTTCTCAACTCTCTAAGTAGTGAGGGATAACTTTGTGGTTTGGATTTTTTTACGAGTACTCTGATAAAGCCATTGAAACTTCCCTCTTGTGAATGAGTGTACTCCCTTGAAGAATAATGATGCGAACTTTAGTTGTTCTTTCGTTATGTTTGATTTTTTATGTGAAAAGAAATTTGTGCCAATACATTTAGGCTTTAGCTGGTTTAGAATGTTAATTGTCAGTCAGTCATTAGAGCTGCTATTCTGTCATATTTGCAGCTTCTTGTTGCTTCTTTAGGGTTGAAACCATAACTGCAAAAATCATTGATAAAGGGAATTTAATCGTGCCTATCGTTTCCAAATTCTAGGCTGTAGAGTTGGAGCTTGCAAAGTTCCATTGGAAGTAAGTTTAAAGACAGTGAGGGAGTGATACATGAGCATCCTGGTGATATAAAGTTCCATTGGAAGTAAGTTTAAAGACAGTGAGGGAGTGATACATGAGCATCCTGGTGATATGGCTATCTGGCAATATCAAACACTGTTATGGTTACACTACTTAAGTTTGTTTGTTACCTTGGATTTTCTATAGCTTAAAATTTGTTTGTGTTCTGTGTTTGGGTAATGTTTTCCACTAGTCCTTCATGCATTGCATGCATATGAAGTCACACCTCTTTAGTCTTTAGGAATTTGTGACCAGAGTCAAGGATGCACCAGTCTGAGTTGCACTTACAAAACTTTGATGTTTATCCAATTAGTATGTTGCATGTAGAGAATGGTCATATATCATGACATGGGAGGCAGCATGTCTCTCATCTGTGCATTACATGGGGACTGATTGGATGTGTTAGGATAGAAGTGCGTTGATCGTTAGATGGATCAAAGATCGATGGTATATATATTTATTTTGACACTTTTGTATGTATGGCACCAAAATTGTTCCTTAAATTTCCATCGTGTCAACCTTTTGCAGCCTGAGACATTGATGAAACTTCACTGAGATTTTGAGTTTGACCATTTATTAAAATGTGGCCATGGCTTAGTGTTTTATGATTATCTTCTATTTTTGGAGCAACTTTCACTAGAACTCTTGCACTTTTCTCTTTGAATCCAATAGTTTTAGTACATGTGGTTTTAGTCTATAGAATCTTTTATACTCTCTTCAACAACTTAGTTTTAGTGCATGTTTACAAAACATTCTATGCCAAGGTATTTTAAAAGGTATATAATTATTCAAATTTAAATTATTATAAAATCAAAATCAAGATATTTTTTATTTATATGTAATATATGCATTTAGTTTTAAAGTAAGATTTAAAACCATTTCCAATTAGTTAAAAGTTTACTTTTTATTCATACAATAAATAATAAAATAAATAAATTTATTTTCTTTTATTTAATAATATATAAAAGGTCAAAATAGATTTACATTTATTATTTGTTGATTTTTTTGAGCAGCATCGAGAGCCCTTCTCTTCGGAGAATGGGACCACTTGGTTCGGGACCACGGTGAAGACTCAACCCAGTGTTGAGTGACCATTCTGTTGAATGGTAGATATCTGGTCTGGGACCATGATATAAACCCAGATTTGCCCTCGGTAGACTCAACCTTGTGTTGAGTAGACATCTGGTCCGGGACCACGATGTAGACCAGTCTGGGACTGGTAGATTCAGCGTAGTTCTGAGTAGCCATTCTCTAGGAGAATGAAGACACTGTAAGCCCTAGACTGGGTCTGGGCATGTGTGTGGCACTTTGACACTTGATCTATGGGCTTGGTGTGCTTCTCCAAGGATTAGCTACTCTTGGTTAAGTTACCCTGGTACCAGATCTAGGTGTCACACAGTGTGTGGGATAAAAGCATTAATAACTCTCTTGGTTTATGATGATGTACTTTTGAAATAAAAAATAAAAGCACCATTTTTGGTAAAAGGTACCACAGGTAATGACCACAGGGGCACTTGGTAAAAGGCCAAAGTCAAAAGTCAAAGAAGAAAAATAAAAGTACCCTTTTTGGTAAAAGGTACCACAGGTAATGACCATAGGGGCACTTGGTAAAAGGCCAAAGTCAAAAGTCAAAGAAAAAAAAAATAAAGGTATTTTGTTTTTGGTAAAAGTGAAAGTGAAATTAGGGAAATAATAAAAATATTATTATTTTTATTTTTCCTAATCTTGTCCACTTAGAGGTGAACAAAGGCTATAAAAGAAGATCAAGCCTTCTCATTTGACACACACACTTTTGCTCTCACAGGAGAAGAAGATTGTCTTATGTTCAAACCCTCAGCTAGGGTTTTATCAACAAAGTCCATCTTCAGCATTTTTGCACAGCTATCTTCAGCATTCCATTTTTTTTTGGCAGATTTCAGCAGACTGAATTTTTTGGGCAGATTTCAGCAGACTGAATTTTTTGGGCAGATTTCAGCAGTCTGATATTTTCAGGCAATTTTCAGCAGTCTGATATTTTCAGACAGTTTTCAGCAGGCTGATTTTTTTGGGCAGATTTCAGCAGTCTGATATTTTCAGATAGTTTTCAGCAGGCTGACATTTTTGAGCAGTTTTCAGCAGGCTGATTTTTTTGGGCATTTTCAGACAGTCTGATATTTTCAGGCAGTTTTCAGCAATCTGATATTTTCAGACAGTTTTCAGCAGGCTGACATTTTTGAGCAGTTTTCAGCAGTCTGATATTTTCAGGCAGGAGAGAGAAAATCTCAGTTTTTCTGAGAAAGCCCTAAATTGGTAATTTTCTGTAATTCTGAAAATTGTGGGTAAAATTATCAGTCTAATTTTTACTGATGAATTTTACAGTTATTGTGGTCAAAATCCAGATCTGGATTTGAGGAACTTTTTGAAGAATTTCTTAAGCCATCTCATTTACGAGATGAGCTATTAATGCTTTTGGGGTTTTTGTCCTTTGAAGGTTTCCCCAGTAAAAAATAGTGTCCATGTGTGTCGATGTGATGAATGTGTTTTTTACTGCACTGCTGATCTATTTATGTTTATCTGCAAATTTTTAAAGTTTATGCTAATGCTGAAAATTCAACATTATTGATTAGCGATAACTGCAATTCAGCGTAGGGATGAGTGAATACTCTAGCACGAGCGTTAAATAGAGATCAGTGCACCAACTCAACAAGGTAGCATGGAAAAGACTTTTATTGCAATTTAGTTTTCTAGATAATTTTTTTTGAGTCAACCATATATATGTATGGTCGCAAGGAAATAGGAATGTTGTTAACAACCAACATGGCGATTATGAATGAATGGAAGTTCCCAATGATGGAAACATGCAAAAATAAGTCCCCAAGTTCCCGATTTTAGAGGGTAAAAGTTCCCAGTAAGTTTCCAACGGTTCCCATCGGATTGGGAAAGTTCCCTACAAGCTCCAAAGTTCCTTGGAATGTTGGAACTTCGGGAACGAGTTTCCTAAAAGTCGGGAGCGGTTCCCAATAGATAACTGAATGTTGTTTTGCAGTCTTTCCCAAAGATAGTGTAGTAGAAAAGAGTGAAATTGCTCGAAGTTAGTGAGTTGCTTGAGAATTTTAAGGATGTAATCTTAGATAATATGAAACTTGGATTGCTATTGATGAGGAATATTTCTCATCAAACTGATTCAATTCCTAGATAAAATCTACTAAGCAAAGTGTTGCAAAGATTGATGCTCATTGAAAGTGAGGAAACTAATTGACAAGGTCAAGAAATGCTTGAGCCCTTGTGCAGTACCTAGGCTACTTGCACCAAAGAAAGGAGGTAAATGGATGATATGTACGAACTCCAAAGTTGTAAGAAGGATAATGATAAAAGTTTAGGTTTCCTTTACCTTCTATGGATGATTCACTGGATTCTTTGAGTGGTGATAGGCTTTTTTCAAAGATGGTGCAGTACATAGGGTAGTTGCACGAAAGAAAGGAGGTAAATGGATGATATGTACGAACTCCAAAGTTGTAAGAAGGATAATGATAAAAGTTTAGGTTTCCTTTACCTTGTATGGATGATTCACTGGATTCTTTGAGTGGTGATAGGCTTTTCTCAAAGATGGATTTGAAAAATGGATATGATTAAATAAGGATTCTTGAAGATGACCGATGGAAACAACTTTCAAGACAAAAGGATTCTATGAGTGGTTGGTTATGCAATTTGGATTGACGAATGTTCCCAACACTTTCACGAGATTGATGAATGAGTTATGGAAGCCTGATTTAGAAAAAAATGTGGTTATTTATCGGGATGACATTTTATTTGAGTAGGACAAAAGAAAATATCGAAGGTGTTGGAGCAATTACAAAAGGAGATGTTGATTAATCTTAAGAAAGGTCTGTTCATGCAAGAAGTGTTGGTTTTCTTGGGTTTTGCAATTTCCCAAGGTGCTTAGAAGATTGATCTAGAGAAAGGTGAAGGCGGTTGTTGAAGGGCAAGTTTTCACAAGGGTTTTTGAGGTTGGAAATTTCCATGGTTTGGTGATTTTTTTTTTAATTTTTTGATTTTTTGATTTTTTTTTCTCATAAATTTTCGACTGACCAACTAAACTGGGACCTTAAACCAGTACAAAACCCAAGTTAGGGACCGGTTCGGTAACAAACTGACTGACCCAAACACTGAACCGGTTGGTTCGTGACTGAATCAGTCCTAACCTGCCGAATCCATTACTAACTGGTTGGTCAATGATAACTCTCCTCTGTGGGGCCCGAAACAATAAATGACTTTTTTTTAATTAAAAAAATTAAAAACTAACCTAAATCTACAATTAGGTTAGTTTTAAGGGAGTTAAGGCTTGACTTCCAATTAATTATTAAAATTCTACATATAAGTCTATCAAAACCGATATGTCAGTCAATAGAGGAACACAAATAATTTGCAAAACTTGCTAATAAATCACGAGTGATCCATCTACACCAGCACTGCCACAATTGTTGTAAAATTCTCTTCATCTTTCCAATGCAGCTGACAATTAGATTCGAAGAGAGAGACACTCATATTGTATGCCTTTTTGGCAAAAGAGCAGAAGTTAAAATGAAAACAAGACTGCTATTCTTGGCTCTTTTTTGTCATTGGGACAATGAGCAGAAGTTGGCCGTTATTTTGGCATAAGAAAATCATGTGTATCTCTAAAGTTGATTACTGTTGGAAAAATCAAATTGAGCTTCAAGAAATGTCCAGGGAAGCAACCTTTGGAAATATCATAATTTAGTATATGACTATAGAATAGTCATCCATAACCTGCCATACTATGCGTATCAAGATTGAATCACCATATTATTGTTAGTGATTTAGCTCTGGAGGCACTCCTCATGTTTTTGTCTTGTATGCAGAAGTGACCATGCACTAGCTAGGATACTTTACTTTGTAATGATGTTTTATAAAGTTTTAAAGTGACTCTTATGTAATGGGACTTTTTATAAAGTATTCCCTTGTTTTAATTTTATAAAGTGACTTTATGAGATAAAGTGCACTTATTTCATAAAGTAAATGGTGACTTTGTTAAAATTAAAAGTTATTGCTTTTGGAGGGAAAATTTATCAACTATTGATCTTGAAAAGACAAGATTTAATCTAGGCCTTTGAATTTAGGGCTTGGGGAAGGTGAAAAGTCACTCTCAAGTTATAAAAGAGAGCCTAGGGTAGTGTGCAAGACAAGTCAATCATTTTCCAAGAGTGAGCATTTTGGCTGGGTTAATTTTCATAGAGAGAGAGAGCTGTATTTTTCTCAAGTGGGCACAAATCCCAGGGAGATTTTTTACTCAAGTAGGCACGAATCCCAAGGAGGTGGCCATGCATCCCAAGACATTTTCCTTCAGCTGGGTCGTACACTTTGTACTGTATTTGTTGGGCATGGTTTTCGAGGAGGCCGTACAATGTACAGACAACTGGGCACAAATTTTGAGGGGCCATACAGTGACATTGATTGGGCATAGTTTTTTAGGAGTTGGGCATGAGTTTTGAGGTGGGTTGTTGTTGTGGAGGCTGTACAAGCCGTACTATCAGTTGGGTACGAAAATCGAAGCACTGGTATAGTGTACAGGTTGCTGGGCATGAGTTTCGAGGTGGGTTGCTGCTGTGGAGGCTGTAGAGGCTGTACTGTCAGATGGGCACAAAAATTGAGGTGCTGCATGGAAATCGAGGCACTGGTACAGTCATTAAATGATGATTTAAATGCTGCAGTAAATTGACATTTTTGCCTGAAAATGGTGTAGTAAAATTCTCTTGGACTGGTTTTCCTTAGGGGGGGTTTTCCAGGGTCATCTTGACCAAAATTTCTGTTGTTTTATGGTTTTATCAGTCTGTTGTTTTTTATGTGTTTCTTTCGTTGCTACAGACTTAGTTTCAGTGTTTCAGCTTGTTGGGTTGTTGATTTAAATGCATGAGAATTATTTTTTATTAATGACAAGTTTTAAGTCTAAAATCTGGGTTTAACTAAGTGATTGGCAAAAGTCTGATTCTTTGTCAAATTTCTACAATTATGTGTTGAGATTTAGTTCCCATATCACAACCTCTATTTGAAGATAAAGACCGATGAAATCATAGCTTGGAATGTAAAATATTATCTTTGTCATTAAAATTGTAACTTGTTTTGTATTTTTTAATAGTCTGGTTCATTCAAATCAAACCGCTCTGGTTCATTATTGGTTTCGGTCTGAGTTGACCCTCAACTGGGTTGACTCTAGTTCTGAGTTTTAAAACACTGATTTATTCTAAATTTCAATGGGATATGTGCACTATTATTCCTCATGTCATATGAGGCCTTGATCCACATTGAAGAGCCTAGCCAAGCAAGTTGCGTATAGAGAATGGTTGGACTCTACCCAAGCAAGTTGCATATAGAGGATGGTTGGATTTGTGAAGGCAACGAAAAGTTCAACGTTATTGTATATTTAAGGTTCTTCGTTCTTCTTCCATCTTGCTATTTTCTTATTGCTGGAAATTCATCTAAATTTGCTATAGCTCAAGGCAAAATATGCCATTTAAAGAAGGGTTTTGGTTGGGGTCCTTCCTATCAATCTCTCCCTTGTCGATTTTGGTTGTTAAATTATATGATTTGTTGTTGTCATTTTAGTGGAAAGTAGGGCAAATTTCTGGTTTATAGAATGGTCACCCCTTTTGTTGTCATGCATGTGTATTAAGGAGCACCTTTATAAGGGCTTGCTACAAAACAAACCAACATCTTGAGATTAAAGCCCTAATATCAATGATGGCTTAAGGATAAACAAGAGGGAGGCCAATGTCACCACATCTAATCCTCTTCCACTCTTTAGGATAACTCTCCTCTCGCTCAAGGGAAGAGTCCCTAAATAGGATTACTTGGGTTTAGCAATGAAGCACAAGGTGAATTTGAAGAGTAACCCAAGCAAAACAAGATTTTTTCTTCTTCTTAAACATGTAAAGGAAATTTTAAAGATGATGAAGGGATTGGAGACTAATGTCATATCAAATGGACAAATAGGGTCAACCAAGTACCGCATGAGCTTTTTGTAGGAAAGATTACAAAGAGTTAGAGCTATAATGCACAACCGAGCTTCTTTGTAATGGTTAGGTAGATTTCAAGATCAATCAAAGGGAAGTTCTAGAGAAGAAATTTCAGCTGGACATCAAGTAGGAAAACTATCATGCAAGGCATCAAAAAACACATGATCTAGAATAGAAGATGGGAACCTAAATTACACTTCCAATTGAGAGCAACCATGTAAATGATAAAGAGCCTATTATTTATTTCCTCAAAGCCTTTATAAGTTTATTACCTCAAAGCCATTGACAAATTGAAGATTCGTCCATACAATGAAGCTTAAGAAATGAGATTATCCATCACTGGAGCACTAATTTAAACCATCCATAAGAACCAAGAGATAATTCATTAAATCTAAGTGGAATTTCTCCCCCAAACCAAACATGATTACAAATGAGGAAGAGGCTCTCTTATATAGGAGATCTTTAACTTATCTTGCAATAAAATAATAATAGATTTACCAAAACATGCAAAAAATACTCCTCCAAACCCAAAATCATCATCTTATATCTTATCAATTATAAAAAATGTGGGTTTATTCAGAATTGCTTTGAGAATACCCGGATACATGCTTTTCTGCAGCACCGGATACAATGTTACACACTTACAAGAAAATGTCACCCAAAATGATATGCCCAAACTTAGAAGCTATGCCTCTTGAAAGTTTAAAACGTAGGGAGTTGAAGGCAGTTTTTATAAAAACTGTACTATAGCAAGTTGAAAACAATCAAAATTTGTAGCAAAGAACAACAATAGTGTGTACAGCACGACAACTAATTGAAAACAAAGAAAAATGCACTCCAAAAGCCTTTGAATGATGAATTTATGTCTTTGAAAAGCACTATCAAAATCCTTTAAGCCAATAGAGAGGGAGGTGAACCAAAATGAGATGTCGTAGTTTGTGAAAGTGCCTCAAGGTAGGGTGACATGGTATGTGAATATTGTAGAGTATCGTTGTAGCACTCTTAGCATGGAAAGTTGGCATGTGGTAGACAGTAGTAGGCCCACATGGTGGTGGGTGTGCAACTAGGTGTCAACTATGTTTGTATGGAAGGTAGTGTTGATGTACTTGTAACTTCAAAATGTATTCACTTGTGTATTTCATATATTGTATTTTATTGGTCCCCGATGTTCCTATCGGGAGAATCATTAATGTAAACAAGTCATGTAAAGTCATAGAGGTTAACCCTCCTTGTTGATCAGGGGGCAAAGTCCTCACAGTTGTGGGGCACTAGGGCTATTAGACTCTCCTAGAGAAGTCAGCCCTGGTGAGTTAATGTTAAGTCGGAAACTAGTATAAATAAAGAGTGAGCCTCTCTATTTACAACACACACACTCACACTCAGTTGTAGCACATGAGTGAGAGAGAAGAAGCTGGGATTAGAGAGAAAGAGATCAATTGTTGGAGATCATCTTTGTATCTTTGGGTTTTACTTTTGGTGGTCATTCTATCTCTGAGGAAGTTGCGGGGTTTTCTCCTTTATGGTTTCCTCGACGAAAATCTTTGTGTCTATTGTCTCTTGTGATTGAGTGCTGTGCATGTTATTCTCTTAGTTAAGATCCTAAAGATCATATTGCTCAAATGATAAAAATCTAACAGGTAGGTGGTGTTCTCAGTTTATGTGTTGATCCCCATGGCACATTGAGATGGCAATGCATAGTTGCTTGGTCTCCAAGTCAAAGGTGCATATAAGTGTTGATTTTTTGGAGCAGCATCGAGAGCCATTCTCTTTGAAGAATGGGGACACTTGGTCTAGGACCACGGTGTGGACTCAACCCAATGTTGAGTGATCATTCGGTTGAATAATGATATCTGGTCCTTGACCATGATATGGACCCAGCTTTGCCTTGGGGGGACTCAACCTTGTGTTGAGTGACCATTTTGTTGAATGGTAGACATTTGGTCTGGGACCACGATGTGGACCAGTCTAGTACTAGTAGACTCAGCTTAGTTTTGAGTAGCCATTCTTTTGAATGGAGGCACTTGGTCAGTTACCAGGACTCAACTCGGGGTTGAGGGACCATTTTCTTGGAGAATGGAGGCGCTTGGTCTATTACCAAGTATTTGACCTAGTGTCAAATTATGCAGCTTATGGTTGAGGCACCTGGTATGTTACCAGGAAGGCACTATAAGCCCTAGACTTGGTCTAGGCATGTGTGACACTCTGACCCTTGATCAATGGGCGTTGTGGTCTTCTCCAAAGGTTAGCCACTCTTGGTTAAGACCCCCTAGTACCTGATCTTGGTTTCACACAGAGTGTGAGATAAAAGCATTAGTAACTCTCTTGGTTTATGATGATGTACTTTGAATGGGATAAAAGACCACGTTGACCACAGGGGGCACTTAAAGAAGACTAAAGCCAAAGTCAAAATTACATGAAGACCCTTAGTACCACTAAGGTGTAAAAGTGAAAGTGCAAAAAGACCTTTAACACAACTAAAGGCACAAGTGAAAATTAGAAAGATTAAAATATTATTATTTTGAGATTTCTAATTTTGGCCCACTTTAGGTGACTCAAAAGATATAAAAGAAGATCAAGCGAATTCATTGTTAAACACACACACTTGCTCTCACAGGTATAGCTGCTGAAGGCTGAAGAAGAAAGTTTTGTGATTGTGCCCTAGCATGGATGAGTCTAGCTAGGACATCATCATCTACTTGAAGACAAACCCTAAGCTAGGGTTTCTACTATTTTTCTATCTTAAGGGTTTTCTCAGACCCTCATCTTCAACACTATCCTTCTCCGGGTAGCCACCTTCAACACCTTTCCTCCTCGGGCAGTCTTCCACTCCGTTTCTGGGCAGCTGGGTTTTCAGTTGGGCAGCCCTCTCGCCTTTCGTGGGCTGTCCTTATCTTTTTGCGGGAAACCACTAGAGGGCACTGCCCTCTTGACACCTCCAGGCAGCCTCTAGCAAGCCTACCTGGGAGGGCTAAGGCCTTTACGACACCCTCGAGTACGAGGCAGGCCTGTAAGGGCTGCCGTGGCCTTACAGGCTTTCTGGGTAGCCTGTGGGCAGATCCATCAGGGTCCTGTAGCAGCCGCAAGCTCTGGAGCCTTCAACAGGCCCTCAGGCCAGCCTGATAAGGCGTTGGGCCAAGGCTGCTAGCCCTCAGACAGTAGGCAGATAAGAAATTCGGGCAACAGAACCCAGATCAGGCAGACAGGCAGGCTGCGGGCATCGAATAGGGAAAAATAGGTAGCCGGGCAGAGAGAGAGGTATGGGTAGGTGTATGGCCGGGCATGCTGACAGGGCAAGACAAAGATCAGATCCGGGCAGTTGATAGTCTTTCTGGGTAGGAGAGAGAAAAGGGCTACAAACCCAAATTTCTGAAAAAGTCCTAATTGGGCAATATTTATATAATTTGGAACTTTTTGAAGAATTTCAGTCATCTCATTTACGAGATGAGTTACTAATGCTTTTTGGGGTTTTTGTCCTTTAAATGTTTCACCAGTGAAAAACTCTTGTGTCCGTTGTGTTGATGTGATGAATGTTATTTTACTGCACTTGTCATTTGTTTAAAGTTAGTCTGCGAATTTTTAAGTAATCATGCTAATGCTAAAATTCAACATTAAGAAGGTTCTAAATGTAACTCCAAGTGGGTATGGGTGATAGATTACAAGGTGCTTTTAAAAAGGTTCAAACCACATGCTTCATTGACCAAGGTACAATTCATGTAAGAACATCAAGATTTATTGCGTAGAGCTGATTTCAAGGGGTGATGTTACCATTGTAACACCCACTTGTATGGGTGGATTCTCTAAGGAAGGGTTTGCTTCTTAAGTCTAAAACAATCATTAAGGACCATGTGGCCGGGAAATAAGGTTTGGTCATTGGAATAAAAAGTGCACACAATTAGATGATTCAAGAGGACTTGGGCTAGATAATTGAGAACAATGGGTAGCTTGTGGATTGAGACATAGAAAGGATATAATGCCTCTCGAGCCAAAAGCATGGACATTCCCATGATGCAACCACAATGGAGCAAGGGATCCTTCACACAGACCACACAACCAAACAAGCAGATTGAGAAAAAAACAAATATTGTTGGAGAACAAAGAAATATTGTTGGATCTTAGAACAGGGAATTTGTGACTGTTATAAATACACCAGGTTTTTAAGAATTGGTTTACAATAGGTTGTTTTCTGGTTTTAACAATGAAGACTATTTATTTTTCTATTCTTCCAAAGACAATAAGGAGACCATCCCTAGGTGTATGTGATAGTCTGGACATTTTATTTACATCAACAGTATTTCATTATTGGAACCAGCTCAACACCCTTGGAGTGCCTCTTATTCTATGAAATTTCCTTCATTTAAAAATAATACTTTCCATTGGGGATGTACTTTCAACAGAGATCTGATAAGCCTGTCCATGTTTTTCCCTTTAATTGTGTCCTGTTAATGACAGCATATGTTTTTGTCATGTTGAAATTGCTGCATAATATTGTTGCTAAAAATGATATTATTGCAGAGTAGCACAATGAATTTCTTGAATGTATTATATATTTCATGTCTCAACTTGCTGGGTATGCTTTCTGCAGGGTGCTTCATTTTCAGAGGTCACCAGTAGAACAGATATATTTGAGGGCAGTATCATACGCATGACAAGGAGGTTAGATGAGTTTTTGAATCAGGTGAAATAATTTGTCCTCCATTTTGTGAATTTGTGCATGCATATTTCTCTCTCAGCATCCTGGATGTCCATTTCCTTCATTCCTAGTTTAGTTGTTGGCGTATATATTGCTGTTTCTTGGCAAAGGAGGGAGAGTGAAAGTTACTCACCTTGAAGTAAATATACTTTAGAATGAGTCATGACTATTGGGAACTACTACATTTTTAATTCAGCTCTAAATTTTTCATTATTCGTAACCAATTTGAGTACTTTTAAGTTGTTTAACCAAGAAAAAAACACTAATTAGATGCCCATTCTGAGTAATCTTTTAATGCAGCTGTCATATTCAACAATGATCATGAGCAATATATGGTGTCCTCCTTATGATTGTATTTGTGATCCTCGATGTCAAGTTGCACCTATTCATCATGACAACTATAAAATAGTGGAAGAGCATACATTTTATTACCCAAGTGAGTAACCCTTTCTGTGCTTAGAAGGGTCAACTTAGCATTAAAGAGTGACAGAATAACTCATAATGTTTACATATGAGTTAAAGCAGCCAGTATGATGTTGCATGTTCATGGATGTGATGAATGGAACAAATGAGAGGCCAAAGCATATCAAAATGACCATGCCCAGGGCACAAAAGTAGCCAAGGGTAGGCTGTATTATACAGTTGTCAATGGTGATGAGATATATTGACCCTAATCCAGCAATGTAAATTCTTCGAGACTTGCACAAGGATGCATTTTGATAAAGAAATTATGGGCATGGGACCTCTTTTAATCCTTGAATGTCCAAGAATTTATGAGCAATTGAAGTAGACTTTGTGCCTATCATCTGAAGCTTATTCTCTTTTAGAAGTGGAGAAGTTGGTTATTCAACCATGCCTAATTGTTACGGAGTTGTACTCCTAACCTGAAAAGCAAGCACAAGAAGAAGGGTGTATACATGACTGACCAATCAAGCAACTAAGGATATTGGTAGTACCAAGGCCGACACATAACTGTATACAACTATATGGCTAAACAAAACTCTGATGAGTTTCCTCTAATGATAGACAACACAGTGAATAGCATCCCTGTATAGACTAGATAGTTGACAAGAACTTCCATCCTCGTTCTTTATAGCTACGTCCACAAGATGCTTATACTTGGTGCCATAAAGTCCATGTTCCCAGGTTAAGAATTCTATGGTTATGTGATATGCTTATAAGCACAGGTTGCCTCTCAATCTAGCTGCATTGCCATTGTTGCATCCTGTGGCAGTGATGGTAATCAACATGATAATACTAGTAGTTAGTTATAGCCTAGTTAATCATATATACATAATCAGGTAATTTGCCATGTACCCTTTTTTCATTCGACTAAGTTACCATGGTCCTCCACTATGATCATACCATGCCCACTAATAGCATCAACTTTATACATCACCCAAAGTGATTATATCTTATGGCTTGTAATGTTGATAATATGCATGCAATAGTTAAACATGCACTGCTACCCATGCATGCTCACCCACACCCTTCAGGCACACACACCTATGCACACTGATGCATTGACATGCACTCACACATGTACATGCATACACCTGCATACGTGTATGGGTTCACATGTGCTAACCCCTCACACCATCTTCCATGTCGACACATCCACACCTACATGCAAGCACACACATTCAGTCGGAATTGATCAAATTCATCTCCATAAATTGATGCAGATTCAATTATAATACATCAAATACATCTCTGTAGATACTACCATAAATTCAGAAGGTTACGATAATGGACCAGAATTAAGATCATATGAACCATGAATTATTTCAAAGGTCATAGAAATCATCTCTAGAAGAAATGCAATAAAGAGTGGAAATACAATAAAAGTCACCAAAGTGCTCTGGTGCAAGTCATTATTTGATAATGTCATCTTTGGTGGAGCTAACGTTTGAAAGTAAGTTTCAGACCGGGAAATGGAGAAACTGTATTTAGTCAAAAGAATCACCAAGAGGGAAAAGTATGATCAGTGTGTAACTGTCTGCTCAGAAGATAAATAAGAATGTGACATTAGATAATCCATAATGTGCATGCCCATAAACATTGATTTGGGATCGGGAATCTAATTTGGCATATCTGATGTAGTTATAGAAGTCGTATTTCCAAATATAGCTCATGATATCTTTTCCAAATAAAAAAAACATATATCGGTATCAAATATGCGACTCTCCATTCTTCTACGAGAGTATTGGTTATTGCTGTGGTTTTCATTTTGTTCTCTAATTAAAAATTATGTCTATATTGATGTGTTTGTAATTTTTTTTTTTTTATCTGTTTGTTGCTATTATTCGATCCTCTATCAATGCACTGGTTATTGCTACAGATATTTTAAGTTCAGTTATTTAGCCATAAAGTGAAATAGTTTCTGTGCAATAGTATTGCAATCTCTGCTTTAAGCTTCTTGGGAGGCAACCTGTGCTTATAACTTATAAGCATATCACTAGGAATCATTGGAAAAATAAGAATTGATAGTTTGATTGTTTGGAGGCATATCAATTGCATCCAATTCACTATGCAATTGATAGTGAATCATTGGCAAAATAGGAATGGGATAGTTTGATTGTTTGTTGATTAGACTTATTCTTGCATTTTCATTTCTGCTTCTGCTGCTTTTTCCTTTGGATAATAATGAATCATTGGCAAAAGTGGAACGTGATTGCTTGTTTGGTAGTTAGACCTCTTATTTTTATTGATTTCCAGAGGAAAATTGATTGGGTGAAAGATATGTATCGTGATTATAATTAGTTTTAAATTTAGGTGTCTAGTTTGAATGGGCATGTATTTACAAGTGTGATGAGTTAAGCCATTCTTAAATGAAATTCTTTGTTGCTTACATATAAAACCAGTGAAATATATGTTATTTTTTGCTAATATTGAAATAACATGTTTCGTGAATTATCTGAAGCTGAAAGCTGCTGCACATGCGATTGGAGACACAAATCTAGAGAAGAAGTTTGAGAGCAGCAGTGAAAGTCTTCGCCGTGGCATTATATTTGCAAATTCTTTGTATCTATAAACAAGGAATATTCTTTATATTTGCCGCAGGTCATTTTTATGGGCCTGATTGAGTTAGTTGTATCCTATCATGGTGACATTGTAAATTTTCTGGCTAGTTTATAGTTGGAAGCTCTTTCAGACTCCGGTGTTGCATGTTTTTTGCATAAATTGCACGTATTATTTAGGTTGTACATATTCTGGTAAGTTCCTAGTATTTTTAGTCGCGTGTTAGAAGGCTTGGGGGTTAGTCAGATCAGTGTCATATTAGGTTTTAACCACTTAAATATGGTATTTTCCATGAGCCTTCAATGACATACATTTAGCCAACGTTAATTTCATACGTAACTGGATTAAGTTGCCTGTAAAAGGATTGTTTTTCAAGTCCCGTTGAACGACACAGTTGTTATCAGAGGCAATTCCAGATAATTTCCAGTTTCCCACATATTCTAGCTGGGGAATTAGGCTTATTTGAAATCCTTGATGTTCATTTATCGCTTTCAAAATCATGGTTGTATAAGAGCGATGGAGATATTTTAAATTTTTAAGTGAGAAGGTATTATTGAAGCGATGGAGTTTTTCAAATGTTTCAGTGAAGGTATACTGTCGCTGGTCCACTATTATTAGCTTGGAACTCTGGAATTTGATAGGTTGTTGGTTATTGCAATCTTCGTTATTTTATCGTATCGTGACTTTCAATTATGGTCTGGGGTTTTATAGGTGCATAGATAAAATGAATCCGATGACAAATTACTGTTCCAATATTTAGCAGTATATGAGATTTTCTCATGTATATAAACAATTAATTGCAACTCCTATGATCATATCTAACATATAATTGCTAATAGCACGGCGGTAACAACTCTTTATTCCCACAACATTGCACAAGGAAATAATTAAATTTGTATAGGGTTGGTTGGTAATGCTTTATGTAGGAAATATTGTCCAAAACATTTGGAATATTAATTAATTTGTAATTTTTATTTTTGTTTGTAAGGTTCGCATTCATGAAGTCTAGAACCAGTGACCTTAGGTATTGAGTGCCTTTGCAGTACACCATTATTTTCTATGCCCTGTGGAATTTTTTTTGAAAGGACACAAAGATGAACTTTGATCCACTTATGTGTCCATGAGTCATGAGATCATTTAATATAATCTATTGGGTGGGACTACATGTTTGCCCACTATCTCAATCTTCATGGGAATTGAACATTGCTCACCCATGAGAAACTCCTTGCTCTTCAATGGATCCAACCCCTCTGGGTTTTACGGTGGACTTTGATCAACTTATGTGTCCATGGGTCATGAGATCATTTAATGCAATCTATTTAAGTGGAACAAGTTTGACCACTACCTCAAGGTGCTCCCGTGGCTCCAGGTTCGACCCTCGTTGGAATTGAACTTTTTCCACTGGTAAAAAAAACTCCTCTCTTCGCCAATGGATCCAAACTCTTTAGGATTTTGTGAGAACATAGGGGTGGATCTTGATCCACTTATGTGTCCACGGGTCATGAGATCGTTTAACACAATCTCTTTGGGTGGAACCACACGTTTGACCACTGCTTCAAGGTGTCCCATGGCTCCAAGTTTGACTCTCGTTGGAAATGAACCTTGCCCACTGATGAAAAACTCCCTTTTTTTTACCATTGGATTTAATTCCATTGGGCACAATTTATTTATTTATTTTATTTTAGGAAAACTAACATAAATATTCACATTGCTATTTCACAATAAGATATATGATAAATGAATGGATCTAACGCTGTTTTAGATATATGATGGAGTTTTTAATTATTTTTTTATCTGGTTTTTAATTTATTGATATGTTTGATAGAAAATTAGAAAATTTAAGTAGATACTTTTAAAAATATTAAAGACATTATTATTTTTAGATTTATTAAATTTAAAGAGAATATGATACTGCCAAGAAATAATGAATAATGAAAAGTTAATGTCGTAAAAATATTAGCAACCCAAGCTTGGGATATAAAAAACATCTTTTATCTTTTTCCTAGTTTAAAGAAGAAAACAAATATTTTATCTTTTTCCTAGTTTAAAGAAGAAAACAAATATCGTTAAAATAATATAATGTAGGTGTTGGACAACCTAAATTGTTTTGGTAATAAAGAATACGCACATGAATAGATGTTGTAAATGTCTTTGTTTTCACTATGCATAGTTATAAATATGTGTTTATACATTATATTCTTGATAATTGGTTGAATTGGTTTTATTGTGGTAAAAAGTATTTTATGAGTTTATTGTTATTGTTCTTTATTTTATTTTTTCATTGTTTATTTATTTGGAGCAAGGGGATGGGATTCAAGTTGAACCACCATAAATTAGATTAACATTTTAAGCCTTATCATTGATTAGATTAGAAACACTAATGAATATAAAATCAGCATAGATCCAAATCCTAGGCTCTATCAAGCGTCGAGAGGGATCAAATCTTCCGAAGTGCAAACCTCTCCTCGAGTTAATGGTGTAGACATTTAAAGAACAAAATCTTTTCCAAATGAGTGTTGGGTTGAATCTATGGTTCTTCCAATTAAGTGTTGGGTTGAATCTTTGGTGAAGGTAGTGAGTGATCTCCTTTTTAACTGTTGCTACATTTTCATCTTTTAATACTGAAGCTACCTGCATTGCTGTTCTCCATCGTTCGACGGGTGCCAGGACGGTATCCTCGTTGCTAGAATAACATTTTCATTTCCAAAGCCAAAACATGAAGAAGATAAGCTCAAATGAAGAGAATGGTTCCTTTGCATTAGCCGAAACTTGCCACCACAACCTAGTGCATTGTGTTTTTGTTGCATTGGAGATTCCACCCTTCAGTATGGAGAGATGCAATCCTGCTTGTGGTGCTCCTCAATTCGTGGTCTGGTTGAAATTTTTGATGGGACATGTGCATTAGCTTTGATGTTTTGGAGTTGGAGAACATATTTACATCGAGTGTTAGCTACGATGTGTTGAAGAACTCGTGGAACGTGAAGAATCTCATCAACCACTCCACGACATGGAAGGATTTGGTGTAGATCAAATATCATGGAGACCAACGTGGAACTAAGAATCAAGTTAAAACGTGGAATTGTACTATGGAGCTGTGTTGCTTTTTTGGGGATAAATATTCGAACGTGAAGAGCGCATTTTTGAAGGATGGAAACGAAGGTTGAAGCCCATGTCTTTTAGCCACTATCCATCTACCTGACGTTGAAACTATTGCACGCTTTTAGAGTGAAGAATCCTATGGGTTAGTGATTACGTGAAGACTGGTGGTGGCATTGTTCCTTTTGTAGCTGCAACCATCATATTTCTTGCGACTCGGAGATGAGGCCTGGAGTTTAGGCTTGTGAATAGTAGAGAGGATATGCGACTGACACAACGAGCTGCCTCGTGAGTCCATTCCATGTTTGCTGCTGCAATTTTTGTGAACTGTGTATTTTGACCCCATTTGAAGATTAAACCCTAATTTGTTATGTGGGTTGAGAGCTGAACCTGGTGTCCTCCTATTGTTGTTTCTCTTCAAGGTGATGGAAATCCATTAAAGTTTGAAGACTGTTAAATATTGTATGCAACGAATGCTCTATATAGCGTGAAGGCTAGAGAGGTAGGGTTGCTGAATATAGCGTGAAGGAGGAGATCGTGTTGGGAGGTAGGGTTGCTAAATGTTTTGGCTGGGAGATGGCTACGTGAATATTAATAGAATATTTTGGCTGGGAGATGGCTGCGTGAGTCTTCTGACGGAGATGGCGGGGAGGGAGGAGGAGATCGCGTTGGGAGGTGGAGATGGGTGCATGAGGCTGGCGCCAGATGGAGCATGCGTTGGGAGGAGGAGATGGACGTGTGAGGCTGGCGTTAGATTGAGCACACCCTGGGAGGAGGAGATCGCAGGGAGGTGGAGATAACGCTGGGATGTGGAGATGGGTCCATGAGGTTGGCCTAGGATTTGATTTTTTTAAACACGGTTCATATTCGTCATTCTGGCCATTTTATTTGTCGGTCTCCCTCTGCCAGAGAATAGAGAATTTAGATCTAGTTGAAATAAAATTTAAAATTTAAAATTCTTACCTATTGCATCAAGGCTTCCAAGTTGTGATACTTTTTGGTGTTTATATAGTTGTTTTTATTTTTTATTTTCTATTTTTTTCATTATTTATGGCCGACATGACATACCATTACATAACGTTACAATATCTCCCCCATAATGTTACGTAGCGTTACATAATGTTACGTAACGTTACAAGGTCTCCTCCATACTGGGCTGTAGAGTGCCTCTCGACGTAATAAGATAATTTTTTTAATCCCCATCATTGATTAGATTAGAAACACTATTGAATATAAAATAAGATAACTTTTTTAATGTTTAATAAGAGACTACAAATGGGTAAATAAGACTACTAAGTACACCGGTGAGACCAAAGAATGGGAGTGCTGAAGTATTGTCGATAAATCATAATATAAACAAATCTCTTATATAAACCTAGTACATGACAATGAGAAGTGGACAAAAAACAATGATGTAAATACATGCAAGTGTGGTGGATAGCAAATGTACAATGACGTTGAAGCCTTCTCTCCCATCATATGAAGCCAAAGTGAAGAAATGCATAATAAATACTTGGTTGGAAGGTTTGGAAGAGTAGGGTGTTGTTTAGTCATCTGGGCAACTGCATTTGCAATTATAAATTAGAGGAAGTGGATGAAGTAATTTAACTGTCAATGCGATCCTAGGAGTTGAGGCAACATGAACAAAAGTGTTTAGCTAGTTGAGTGTTTATGCCCTGTTAGGGTCTTGCACATTTGATATTAGATGTAGTGCTATTGTTTGCTTGCTTTTTGGTGCTTTTATCTATTGGGAGCATACAAAAGAAACTAGCAAGGTTTGGAAGGGGTTGAGGAGGATGGATCAAGCCATGTTTGAATCCATTGATATTGGATACAATGCTATTGTTTGCTTGCTCTTTGGTGCCTTTATCTATTCGTAGCATCATAAATAAATTAGCCATAGGATGGGTGGGTTGGGTTTGGAAGGGGTTGAGGGGATGCATTAAGCGATGTCGGAATCGAAGGGGATCCTTCATGTATATGGACAATCATCTATGGTCTGGGAAACTAAAAAGCCTGGACAAACAGTTCTAGGACTTTGAAAAGGCAATATAAATATCCTTTGATCTTGTAATAGATGAGGCACCTAAATGAAGTCTATCCTTGTTTCAATCTCACGAAGATGGTAGAGTTGACGAATGATGTCTTCTCGGTTGAAGTGATTATCAACCTCTACATGTATACAATGGGAGCCAACATGAAACCTTTGAATGAGGATCTAGGAACATGCATTCGATGTGTGACTTTGTAAGGGAGGCAGGCAATAAGGCCATATTGAAGCTCTAAAAAATGTTCCACATAGAATGTCATGTCGAGACTTAGCCCACTTGAGGATTAACTCATGTAACCTAAATGAATTGTTTGATGATGTTTTCTTTAATGATTCTATTCAAGTCTTCCTAATTTGACAAAAGTCAATTGGGGCCATTGAGAAAGCATTTGAATGGTGGGAAGTTGTTAATTGAGATAACTATTGGCTGAAATAGGTAGGATGTTAACAAAATGTAATGTCAGAAGATATTCTATTGTACTTTTATTACATTCCTCCTTCTAAGATGTTATTCCTCTGTTTGGAGATGTCCTTGATGTAAATTGGTCATGTAAAAGTCATTAGGTAAAACCTCTGTTGTAAGTCGGGGCAATATTGTAGACTTTTCACTAGTTTTTAGCCACCGGTTTCAAGTAAAATTTATATAATTGTTTATGACATTCTCAGAAAAATAAAGTGTTGGAAATAAACAAAAATTTTCAGACTTAAATCACTGCTATAAACAATCTTTTCAGTGACAGGAAATAAAAATCAGCACGCCATTAAATCACCTAGAACACGAGGATTTTTGGCCAATGGCATTGGAAAAAACCCACTAGGGGAAAACTAGTCAGAGAAAGTATTTTTGTTTTTTCAGGAGAAGTTTATCATTTACAGCAATACAAAGAAAATATCAAACCAACTTATCTCAACCTGGAAGATAAATTTCTGTGTCGATTTGCATGTTGAGTAGCAAAAATCAAACTCTGATTTTCTTTCTTTCTGTGTTTTTGCCTCGATTTTTGTCCCATTGTACGGATTGGATAGATAAAATGTACGGACAAACTGTACGGACGGTATGGACCTCGAAATTCGTGCCCATTTTTTTCTCAAAAATCTTGCCTAGAAATCTACCTTGAAAATCGTGCCTACTGCCTCAAAAACCGTACCATATGGATTATACTGACCAGCAATAAATGATGCTGTCTTCTCGATTTGTGAGCCCTTTTTGCTGCTGTCATTTCCTTTGATTTGCGTGCTGCAAAATATTTCCTCTTGCTTAGGAAAAATGGAGACTCTCTCTTCTTTCTCTCAGCTCTCTCTTCTCACTTCAATCTGCAAAAGTGAGGCCAAATGCCTTTTCCATGCTTTTTTGAGAAAACCCTAGGGTGAGTCTAATCTAACGGTGGAGATTATGATTAGATCAAGGGTTTAAATTAAATGCTCATATTTTATTTGTAAAATATTAATTTCACTCACTCACTTAAATTTATCAAAAAATGACTTTAATGCTCTAAAGTCAAATTAAATGCTTTTACTTAAGTCATTTAATGCAAGGGTCACTTTATGTCCCCTCTCTAAGTGACTAAGGAAAAAGTCACTAGGGGAACACTTCCCTAGGTACAAAACTAACACTCCCTCTTACAGAGGAAGGTGTTCTGCACCACTCCCAACTTGTCTCTGAAGAATACAAACTTGCCCCTCCCAAAAGACTTTGTTAGTATGTCTGCTACTTGCTCATATGTGGAAATGTACTAAAGCATCACTTTCCCTCTTTGAACATAGTCTTGGATGAAATGATACCTAATCTCAATGTATTAAAGCATCACTTTCCCTCTTTGAACATAGTCTTGGATGAAATGATACCTAATCTCAATGTGCTTTGATGTGTCATGGAAAACCAGATTCCCAGAGAGCTGGATGCAACTCTAATTGTCACAGTAAATAACCATAGGCCTAAGCTCCTGACCAAATAGATTCACCAACAACTTGCGAAGCCACAAGGCCTTGCAGCTGGCCAAACTGACTACCATGTACTCAGCCTCTGAAGTACTCAATGCAATGGATTTCGACTTTCTAATGAACCACGACACTGCTGTCGAGCCCAAATTGAAACAACATCCGAAAGTGCTCTTCCAGTCTACCACACTGCCTACTCAATCTGAATCTGTATAGCCAACCAATCTGATCCCTTTTGACCTCCTATAGTCCAACCAAAATCCAATGTCCTTGAAAGATAGTGCAACACATGTTTTGCAGTGACCCAATGCACACTCCTAGGCTCAACCATGAACTGGCTAAGAGTGTTCACTGCAAAACACAAATCTGGCCGAGTGTTGACCAGATACATCAATGGCCCAATAAGCTGATAGTATAAAGTAGGATCCACCAACTCTCCCTCAGAAGCATGGAGCTTCTTCCAGTTGGTGATCATAGGTGTCGACATAGGCCTGCAATCCTCCATCCTAAATCTCTTCAAAATATCAACCGCATACTTTCCCCGCCCCAGGAAAATATTTCAAGGCTCCTGCCAAACCTCCAATCCCAAAAAATAATGCATCAACCCAATATCAATCATCTCATACTTTGTTGCAAGATCCTTCTTGCAAGTTGCAATGGGTCTCTCTCTTCCTGTGATAAACAACGCATTAACATATAGTAGAAGAACAAGCAGATCATCTCCAACCATGATGAAATAGAGATTCGGATCTGCTTCACTCTTCTGAAACCCCATACTCAGCAAGTAAGAATCAATCTGTCAAAACCCCAAATTTTCACAAAAATTTAAAATTTTGAGATAACATGAAATGCTGAATCTGCGGTTTACTAACAGCTAATGGTTAGAAGAAAAGAAACAGTCCAATGATTAGTATTACATATTTTCAAATTATGATAACTAAATCACTTTCCTTTTCGTAACATAATAAGGTTTACTTGAGCTTTGTTTTATTTCAGTTTACTGATGGGTCTTCTTATTGGCAAGTAGGTGGAATCTAACTTTGAATCCTGGGCTTACTTAGCATTTATGCTAACACAGAAAGATTACTGGTTCTTACAGGTTTACATGTATGTTCGAACAAGTAAACGTTTAAAATCATAAAGTATCAAGAAGTGTTTCTATTTGCAATTAATAAGCTTAGTAAATAAGCTGATAAATTCCAAGCAACTTCCATGAGGTAAAGTAGTTTGTTTTCTCCAGTTTTTCTTGTAAGCCAATGTTCCAATAAATGAGTTCCTTTCTTTATCGAACTTAACGACACTAAAAACACTTGCTGTGGCTCTAAACTTCTAATCTTTGTTACATAGTAACTTCTACTTTGTTATGCATATTTTGCAATGATATACTTATTGTACTATTGGTTTTTATACATGGAAGAGCTTCTATCAATACTGATAGTAAGATTCTCATTAGAATATAAATTGTGATTCCATTTTTAACTTACTAGTTATGGTAAGTATTAACCTATTATTTATATGTACAATTCCATTTCTCCCTAACCGTTGATTAGATTCATTGTCAAAGTCGTACTGCATGTACTATTGTATCGTATATATTATCGCAATATTTACTTGAGTATCCAGCTGATAGATACTTTCATTTTGTAAGGAAGCTTACAGCCTGTAACACTTCTGGTTATTATAAGTGTAATTAGTGTAAAAACAACTACATCGTTTTACCAGGAAAAACTGTTTGCCTTTACTTCTTTAATGTAAAACAATCCATATTTGTCCCAATGATTATAGACTTGGGTAAGGTTACTCTATTGTAATTCTTATTATTATTATAACACTTTTCTTATATTAAATTCATGTCTACATTTGCTAATAAGATAGATTGAGTTTTTACCTTATAAGAAACACAGGTTATTTTGTGAACTTACAAAACTAACTGCTTTAATATACACAAAAGGTAGACTTCCAACATTGTCAAGTTGTGAAGCACCTAGTGTTTATGGAAGTTTTTAAACACCGACGAACATGATAATAGTCATGTTGATAATTCTTATGCTAAGCCATTCAACTCTATTAAATTTCATAAAGTAAGACCACCCCAAGCTGATTGGTTTAAGAGTGATAAGTTTGTTTTTCAAACCAAGCATATCCAACATTGTGTTACAAGCATAAACTACTATAAAAGTTTGAAGGGTTCTAAGCAAGTCTAAACCAAGTTAAACTATGTAAAAGAATTCATGAATATATGCTTTTTTCTATACTATTCACTATATAATTATTTACCGTTCGATATGTCGATTTCAAAAAGGTTATAAACGAGCATAAACCATTATGTTTACAAACATACTAGTCTATAGTTAGTTCGAAGGTTCTATACAATTTATCTTTTGATTTTTCTACACATCGAAAAGTTATTCCACTTTGTTAGGGTCAATGTTGATAAATTATGGTTTTAACATAATGCCCAAATCAAATTATCAACATTACGATAATAATTGATTCAAGATTAGCGATGGGATAATAACTAGGCATATACTATAATCCATGCATCGAGTTGTTAAGAAACACAATGATTTACTATGTAATATTTCATATATGCAACATCATAGCTTTTGCAAGTTTGATATTTGATCATTGTTTAAATAATTGGAATCATTTGCTCGCAGGTGAACTATGGAACTCGACCCATACATTGTTGAATTATTGAGGGCACATGGTCACCTCCTGGCCATGCATTGGTTGTATAAAAATCTTGTAACCGTAAACGCTTTGTCATTTCTCTCTGATGTTCACGCTGGCCTTCGGGCTGTTCTGGAAGGTCTCATGGCGGCTGTGAGTGTTCTCCCTGCTCTGTCTTGCTCCGATGCTTGAGTTTAACGTTGCTGTAGCCACCGTGGTTCGATCTTGTTGCCATTCCTTTGTATCTGAAGGTTTTACTCTTCAAGAGTTTGTTAAGTTTCGATTGCGTTTGGCTTACGGCTTGTCTGTGACTCTATTTTGCCTTTCTTTAAAGGCCTGTCACTTCTGTGTGAAGCTGAGGCTTCGCTGCTGTTAGTGTGCTCCTTCGTTGTCGTAGGGTTTGGGATTTTGAATGCACACTGTCGTTTGTGACAGTCCTGCCGCTAGACTGCTCGTTTTCCTTATTAAGGTAAAATTTAGTTTTTTGTTCCAGTAATAATAAAAAAAAGCTCTCAGTTAAGATTGTTTACAGTTAGGTTATTTGTATAAAGGAATTTTGAATTAACACAGTGCTGTGCTCACTTTACAGGAACCCAAGACTTCACTTGCGAACTGTGAAGAAGATGATGTTGGCTGTCTTTAAAGGCCGTGGCTTTAATCCGGCAAGCCTTGTGTTTCAACGTTTGGGTTCTTGCCCGTGCTTGTGACAGGGTTGTCGAGGGTGTAACCCTGAGCTTAGGGGCTTGTACAGCTCTGCCATTAGCTACGCAGTTTTATTTTTATAAGTTAATGTTGATTTTATTCTGTGTACAAACCCTCGCTTCGTCAATGGACAAACCCGACTGTGAGTTGGGTGTTGTATTTGGTTTGAAATTTCAGCCTTATGGCTCGTTAATGTAATGCAATGGTTTAAAAAAAAAAAACTTCTTCGAGCTCAGACTCGGTTTACAGTAATGTTATTTTGTGACTCTGTGTAAGTAGGGTTTTACCCTATTCGACTGTGAAGAAATAAATTTACTGTGTATTACATTTTGTGTGTATAATGTGGTTATTTATTTAAAACTATAACTGTAATTCTGTCATAATATTTATTTATTTGTTGGCTTCAGAATACGAGCTAGGGTTTCCTGATTAAAACCCTTGTTTAAATAATTCTTTTAATTTATTAAATAGGTTCTAGTACTTGTATTAATATTGTTTTAATTTGATATTATTACCAGTGTGTAATGAGAATTCTTAAATTTATATCTATTTATATATATTTGTTATGAAGACTGTAACCAGTCTACAATAGTTCAATTTGTTTTTTGATAATGTTCCCAATAATAGAATTATAGCTTAAATATTTTTATTTAAAACAATAAATTTAATATAGGGTTTCGACCCTGTAGTTATTCTTGCATGACTAGACTTGTTATGGAACAATTATTTACTTAGATATATATATTTATTTTTATACTGGTTATTATCGCATTCTTATGGTTTTTATCTACTAAAATGATAGAAAGAATTTTACTAGTGTTATTTGAAAAATAAACCTAGATTCCTAAATAATTTTCTTCTTGATAAAATAAATACTTTTCATATTACTCTCCCTGGTTAATAGTAACTGTTAGTCTTAGTTTAGTTAATATTATAAGTATATAAACTATATGAATAGTAGTTTTATCTTTATTGAACTGAATATAAACAAG